>JAVKLF010000060.1:2514113-2528746 GCA_034783495.1 Millerichthys robustus | reverse complement strand
TAACATCAGTCTGTGATTCAGATATTTTTAGGCCAGCAGAGAAGGCCTTGCAGGCCCTGACGGCCCACCACTGAGTTTAAGTCACGTTTAATCAGAAGGCTAAAAAAACAAGTTTGTGCTGTAAGCTTAATAACCCTTCAGTCATTGCAACAGATTCATGTAAAAACTATAAATAAATGAAAAACTATTTATATTCTGCATTGTATGTTGTAGTATGTTAGTTAAGTTGTTTAGCGTTTGTGTTGTGCGGTAGGTCGGAAAGGAACTGATGATACCTGGTGGAGCTAAGGTGATCGATGCTTCTGGAAAGCTGGTGCTACCCGGTGGAATCGACACCTGCGTGCATCTGCAGCAAACATTTATGAACGCCAGCATTCAGGATGATTTCTACAGTGGCACTAAGGTACACACACACACACACACAGCGTTTTGTCCACGTTCCTATGAATGAACACATTTAAAGTTCGGAAACAGCTGTCACCCACAGATATACATTCTTACCCTCTTTGTCTGTTTTGGTTAAAACTTCACCTCTGCTTTAAGTTTATCATTGATCAAAATGAATGATTTTGTGTTTTCCACAACACAATCAAACACATACGCATAAGTCCTCATAAGTTCATTATTACAGTAAAAATGGTTACACACATGCACACTTATTCTAGTTTTCTTTGTACAGATTTGTTAGTTTATTTTCATTTTATGGTTTAATGTTGTTCACTAGTGCTGTAAGACCTCAGGGGAAAGATGAAGATTTAATTATTAGGAGATTTTAAAAATTCATAAAAGAGACGCCTAATTATTGCCCACAATGTTGTTCATGGTTTTTGGAAGATGTTTTGTTGATCTCGCCTTACATTTAGTTTCTGTCCCAGTATAGCTTACATGTAGCACATTTCATTTGAAGAGACACATATATATAAACATCTTATTTTGTCTAATTTAACACAATTTTTATTCATTTTTTAAAGCTTCAAGTTTCATTTTAAGGGTTAAAGTGGATGATCAGTGAGTATTTGTGCTAGATTTTACAGCAATCCACCCAGAAATTCTTAAGATACTTCAGGTTGTTGCCAAATAAAATAACTCGCCATAACTTTAAAACCAAACGGCACCACTCCAGGTGCTGAATAAGGTGTATCAGTGTTGCCTAGTGCATTGAAGCCTGGGATTAATTTAACTCTAACCGAAGAGTGTTGGGAGGAATTTAAGAAAAGTGAATTGTCTGTATGCCAGCCTCCCCCCCAGCAATCTCACCCACCACCCTCGCTGCCATGGCAACTAACCCCCGTCTCCTAGCGTGGCAATTTCTGCCTGTATGGGAGAGTAAGTGCACACGTGACCACGGTGGCATTGTGTTGTCTTTAGGCTGGCCATGTTGCCATGGCTACGGCTCATGTGCATTCCTGATGAACCCCAAAAACCATTTCCCCCCACATCTTCTTTCCTCCCCCCAACTGCTTTGTGACAGTCTGGCCCCAAGCTTTCTTTCCTTCCTTATTTCCTTCCATCCATCCATCCTCTGTTCCTCTGCTTCACCCCCCCTCTGTGGAGTGGGAGGACAGTTTCTATAGCAGTGTTTAACGGTTAACACACACACACACACACACACACACACACACACCATGTTAAAAATTCATAATTTCATTTTTATTTAAAAGTTGATAAAAGAATAAGAACATAACACTGAAAATACACAAAAAATGGGATAAGTCTAACCCTAAACACAACTAAACTGAACAGATGCTAACAGAAACAGAATACTGTCCTGACATTTCCAGCCAGCAGCTGTCCTGGTGAAGAGAGATTATTTTATTTAACTGCAGTTTGAAGAGACGAAAGAAGGAAAAGGGTGAGGCGTTCAGCTGTAATGTTGGACGTGTGTCGCTAACAGAGGCCAGTCACAGGCCTGCAGGTGTAATCTGTCTGACTTCTACCTGAGAACACACAGAAATCACCTCATCCTCTCACATCCAGAGTTTTCCCTGTAGTGGATTTATATTAAACATTGTTTATAGTTTATGTGTCGCCGGCTCGCCCTTCTGCTTTGTGCTTAGTAATCAAGTCTAGGTAGGTTTTCTGGTGTGCTTTACAACAATCTGAAGAGTGTTAGTTAATATTTATGTCCTAAAATAAAGTGTTAACCTTTGCTCCATCCTGAATCTACATGCTTATATAAACATCACTGCTGCAAACAAATTAAGATAAAAATGTCAGAAATATTTTATTATGATAAAAAGTCAAATGTAGTCATCTTAGGTATCAGA
The DNA here is from genome assembly GCA_034783495.1 of Millerichthys robustus. Taxonomy (NCBI): domain Eukaryota; kingdom Metazoa; phylum Chordata; class Actinopteri; order Cyprinodontiformes; family Rivulidae; genus Millerichthys; species Millerichthys robustus. The sequence goes on along the minus strand of JAVKLF010000060.1, from coordinate 2,526,479 downwards.
AGAATGTAAAGCAAAGTTCTCTATAATTAGTTTTTTATTTTGCAGTTAAGATGAATGAAGACCCTGGTATTTTTTCTCTTTGTATTTATAAACGTCTAAATTTGGTTGTTTCTATGGTAACAGGTTTTAAAAATTGCCTACAAAAAAGGGGATGTGACAGCATGAAAACATTGATCAGACATTCATATTCTCACGCTGCACTCTTGATAAAATAATGATCAATAAAAGATAACGCTTTTCTCCTTTGTGCTCCTACTTGTGTGTTTTTAGAAGCAGACTGGCAAATTTTAATTTAGGCACTGCAGGCAGACAGCCCAAGTCCCACACACACACACTCACGCTACATTTACATACTCTGACAGTGATTAATGACGCCACAACCTTCACGCGCACATATGCAGACATGCTGACGTTGCACATCATTCTGAATGGTTTCTATGGTAACTTAAACTTAAATAAGTTTAAACCAGATGGTCCCACTTCACCTGTGACGAGTGTGAAACTGGTGCAATGCTTCAGACCTGACACAGAATGAAGTTCGTCTGATTTCATTCTTGTTGATTTAGATTGACGAATGACTCAGTCTATAAAACAGAACTTATTGCAAAAACGTAGTTATCCATATTACATTTTTTGTTTTTCGGTTTGGTTGTTACATCCGATTGTTGTTTAATTCCTCACTGTGATATCTCTGCTAGACTATGTGAGAAGATATTGAATCAGTGGAGAGATGAGGAGGAGGAAGAAAAGGGTGGGGACATGCGACAGAACCAGCTGAGCCAGTATCTGTTGTCATGGTTACACAAAAGAGCATTCACCATTTGGACAAATCGGACACGCTGCTCTGTTCACATCCTCATTTCTTTAGTCTTCCTTTTCTTTTTTTACTCCACACCTCTTGTGTCACATCCTTCAACTCATTTTAACATTTGTACAACTTCTATATAACCAGGCATTATGTTCAACCTCACGTTCCTTCACAGCCTCAGGTCATGAGATCAACCGTGTTTGGTCGCCCTGAAAACTAGGCTGAGGCTCAGAGGAAATCAGGCTCATTCAGTGGCGATTTTTCTCTTTTTCCTGATTTTGTAGCCTGATGAAAGCTCTTCTTCCTACAAGTGTTGTAACTGTTTATTGAATTCAGATATTTGCAATGGGGAGCTGGTTATCTTTCTCAACCTCATCTTGGTTGTTTTCTGTGGGACTCAGTCAGTAAATAACGAACCGTTAGACGATGACACTTGGGCTCATAAGGAAGTTTTTATTGTCACCCAACAAACAGTGTTTGTGTGTTTTACAGAGGGATCATTGTTCTCTTTTCTAATCAGTCTGTCTGCCCTCTGTCCCCCTGCCTCACCCCCTTGTCACCCTCTCACCTCACCCAGGCGGCTCTGATGGGCGGCACCACCATGGTGATGGCTCTGGTCCTGCCTGAACAACACTGCTCCCTGGTGGACGCCTATGAGAACTGTCGAGCTCTGGCTGACGCCAAGGCGTGCTGCGACTACGCTCTGCATGTTGGAGTGACCTGGTGGGGACCGAAGGTAAGCCCCAGTCAGGATTCAGGAAGTAATTGTTGTCCCAAAACACGGTTAGGGCAGATATACACTCATCAGCTGGTGAGTTTTTTGTTGTTTTGTTTATGTTGTCTCAGACAGCAGCTTGGTGCTGGAGAATCAATAGGAAAGCTCTGTTTTCTATCCTGCTCCAACCCTTAGTTTGAAATAAATGTCTCTTGTCAATTAGCTGACATCAATAAACTCACTAGTCCATGACTAAACATTTAAAATGACACTAGTTAACTAATAAGACCAACAACACTGAGTGTGCAGGGCATTACCAGTTACCTAGTAAACATTTTAGGCACACAATTTGACTATTTGAACTTTTCAGGTGAAATTAGTCAAGAATTAAGTAATCTTTTGCACCAATTGACTGTCAACTGAGCAGTTTAGAGTATACTAGTTGATTAGTTAGTTTTTTATGTCCCACGAGTTGATTAGAGCGCTCATTTGACAGTCATTACATGTCTAATGGCCGTTTTTGTGTGGACAAGTTTACATGTAAGTGTTTATGATGCTTACTAGTTAACATGTATGATACAGTCGACAGACAGTTTGGTCCAGTGGTCCTCCGGTGCATTAAAAGAACAACTACTAGTTGGTCCTTTTGGACTACTAGAGCAGCACAATCGCTGACTAGTTTTAATTATGCTCCAATCCGTTAAATGCTGAATGCCACAATTGGCAAAATGTGTGACTAGCAAGAATGTTTATTGAACCAGTTCGACCAAATGTGCCTGAATGAATGAATAAACAGCACAAAAACACAACAGCATTTTTTACTCAAAAAGCCTTTTCTTTCCTGACTATAGCAGCCAACCTTTTCATTTATGGTTGAAATGCATTTTGACCTATATTAAACCTTATAACTGGGTTAATGCACATGCTCAGTGGACACATTAGACACATTCTATGAGGTATTCTGCTTTATTTAGCCTTCGGCCTCAGTGTTCAAACTGTATCATCTGCTGGCTGTGTGCGTGTGTCACATCCTATTACATCTAACAAGATATTTAATGTCAGGAAGTTAGATTCTCTACAGTCAAGTTGTTCTTAATCTAATAAAGATACAACCAGGATTTTATTTACATTCCTTTTTGTCAGTTCTGGTTGGTATTTGTGATCGTGTTTAGTTTATTTAGTTTCTGCTATTATTAAAACAGCCTTACTTATTTTGATTGTTCATTTTTTATTAGTACGTCTGATGAGAATGAACAGATTTAGTTCTCCTGTCCATCTGCAGGGTTGCTCATAAACGTGGAGTTACAGTTTGCCAGATGTGAAGCTGTTTAAAACCTGCTAAAATTTTGACCTCAATCCAAAACTTTGTGTAATCTGGATGATTTATTCCACATTTGGCAAAAAACCCTGACAGCTCATGTTTTTTATTCAACATTTTAAAAAACACTGTAAATAAAAAAGCAAAACGAAATGATTTGGAGTGTTTCCAAAATGAAAAATTGAAACATGAGTGAAAAATTGAGGCAAGATCAACTAGTCTGCATGAAGTGTTTTTATTTGTCTATTTGTATGTTGAATGGTGTAACACTAAATACTTTGTACTTTTCTTTAACTTCATTTTAAACATAAAAACATGATTTTTCTGTACAGAAAACATCCCTGTAGGGTTGTGATAATCAGCCTCGTAAATCCAGTGTGATCTCACTCCGGCTGCTTTCTAAGCTCATTTCATGCCCCATAAAACAAACACATGCAAACATACCCCTGTGCACACACACACACACACACACACTAACATGCACTATCACAGTTTATCATTCTGGGACCACAATCGTACAACCTAATGCACTTCACCAGCTGCCTTTACCAAAATGCGAAACTAAATGAAAGCTCTGACTTCTCAACTTTATGTTGAGAAAAACACCAAACCTCTGATTTCCCCTTTAAATAGGTACGTAATGAGATGGAGACCCTGGTGAGGGAGCATGGTGTGAACTCCTTCCAGATGTTCATGGCCTACAAAGACCTGATGATGCTTCGGGATTCAGAGCTCTATCAGACGCTGCAGACCTGCAAGGACATCGGCGCCATCGCACGTGTCCATGCTGAAAATGGGGAGCTGGTAGCAGAGGTGCTCAGAAAACTAAAAAAAGGCATTTTTTATGAATTATTTCATTCATCCATCTACTACAACAGCAAAAAAACCCACAAAGCTCCAATAAACTCTCATAAACCACAAACTAATGATCATTATTTTAAACAAATAAAGTTTTATCAAACTGAACTTCAGCGATGTTTTGGTGTGTTTTTAGGGTGCCAAAGAGGCTCTGGACCTGGGCATCAGTGGACCAGAGGGAATAGAGATCAGCCGACCAGAGGAGGTCAGATTTTACTTTGTTAGAATTAGAACGATCAAAAACTTGTTTTACTTTCATTACATAAAAAACTATGATAAAGGAGCCATAAACAAATATTTCACTTTTGATTCCTCTTGTTTTGTCGACTGCAGCTTGAGTCTGAAGCTACTCACAGGGCTATCACCATCGCCAACCGGGTAAAAGAATAATCAGATTTTATTACTTTGTATCTGTTCCGTTATTGATTAATAACTAAACTCACAAACCAGATACTGAATCTGTACGTGATTTCAGGCCCGCTGCCCCATCTACCTTGTGAATATGTCCAGTGTGTCTGCTGGAGACATGATCGCTGCAGCGAAGATGCAGGGTAGGTGAAAAAAAAAAACAACCTAAAGACAGCCACTATAATTGCAAAAAAAAAAGGTTTTCTCCTGCTTTTTCACCTGTCCAGGTAAGGTGGTTCATGCAGAGACCACGGTGGCTCACGCTGTGCTGAACGGGATGCAGTATTACCACCAGGACTGGGCTCACGCCGCGGCTCACGTCATTGTTCCGCCTCTACGCCTGGACCCAAACACACCCAGCTACCTCATGGGCCTGCTGGCAAAGTATGCCTACATACCCATGTTCTGCTGTTCTCGGTTTTTTTTTTATTATTAAGTTTGCTCATGCTAGCAAATTTAAGCAGGTATTGTGTCTGTTTGTTGACCTTATTATTTTGTATTGGTAAAGTAAATTTATTTCGTACGCAGTGACACTCTGAGCGTTGTGGCTTCAGAGCACCGTCCGTTTCTCACCAAACAGAGAGCTTTGGGCAAAGAAGATTTCACCAAAATCCCTCATGGAGTGACTGGAGTCCAGGACAGGATGAGTGTCATCTGGGAAAGGGGAGTGGTACGTCCACACACAGAACTGTGCTGTGACATTAATAAAAGCTTCTATCCAAATACTATTGCAGAGTCACAAGAAGTGAAGGACAACGTGTTCTTAAAGCCTAACGGACCTTATCACAACATCAAAATGTCAAAGCTGTCTTATGTCTGCAGGTTACTGGAAAAATGGATGAGAACCGTTTTGTAGCGGTGACCAGCTCTAACGCTGCAAAGATCTACAATCTATATCCACGTAAAGGACGTATTGTCCCTGGAGCGGACGCTGACGTCGTGGTGTGGGACCCAGATGCAACCAGGTATACGCTGGTGTCCAATCATTGTTACATCATTCAGTGCAACATCTGCTGATGCGTTGACTTCTTTGTGTGCAGGACCATCTCTGCCAGCACTCAGGTGCAGGGAGGAGACTTCAACCTGTACGAAGGGATGCGCTGTCACGGCGTTCCTCTGGTCACCATCAGCCGAGGACGTTTGGTGTGTGAGAACGGCGTCTTCATGTGCGCCGAAGGATCCGGGAAGTTCTACCCGCAGCGCATTTTCCCCGACTACCTCTATAAGAAGATGGTCCAGCGGGAAAAGGTGGGTTCACTCTCACTGTTCCTCTGGTAGCTTTTTAAAACCGAACACCAGAGGCCAGGAGGACACGTGCTGTCCTCTGCTGTGTCCGCTGGCAGTGAACTGATTCAGAGACACTCGGCATGGTGGATCCGTCGAGATATGTGGAGGATTTAAGGTCCACATAAACGTACGCTGACTCTGTTTTTTTGTTGCTGGAGTCTGCAAAAGCCTCTGCTCTAGAGAGCTGGCTGAAATGTTGCGGCAAAACTAGCTCTCGGTTAGCATGGGATTGTTCTCCATAACAACAACTTAAAAGTGCTCCTTAAACCTGATGAGATAAACGTGTTCTTAGCTTCTTCTGACCGATGTAGCCAACAGTTGTTGACTCGTCTTTTATTCTAGTATTTTACTGAGAATTTGTTTTTGTTATTAAGCTGTAAACCTGTTGGAAAACCTCAAACTGTTTTTTGGAATATGTGTTGATGAGAACAATTTTAGTCCCACCTGTTCCTGTTTCAGAATCAGGCGTATAAAGGGGTAGAAAGGGATCCTTACTCCGGTGACGTGGCCAAGGTGGCCAACGCGATGAAGAAGGAGCTCGGTTTGGGTCCCATAGATGGAGAATCAACAAACAAACCCACTGGTCGAGTTCACCAGGGAGTCCGAGACCTGCACGAATCCTCCTTCACCCTTGCAGGTGGCTCAGAACAAATTCTTAACATTTGCAATTTTGGTGATGTTTACGTTGTAATTTTGTGAGCCTTACTTTTTAATTTTTTTAGGGTCTCAGGTTGATGACCACATCCCAAAGAGGTCCTCTGCCCGGATCCTGGCCCCTCCCGGTGGTCGCTCCAGTGGTATTTGGTAATCAGTGGTGCTGGCGCTTCACTTGTCCACGCCTGTGTTTTGTTATGTTTCAAAGCAACCAGGAAAACTGCACTGATTTTCCACCACAGAAACAGTCAAAAAAAAAACAGAGAATAAATTTAAGCATGAGTCAGATGTTTTTTGATTTAGCAAAAGTGACTTTTTATAAATCTACTTTGTGGTTTAATTGGTTTGACCTGATCAATTATACAAAAGCAAAGGGTCGTTTGCAAAATTTAAAAGGTTATATCGAATTGAAGCTAATGCTACTAATGACCTTTTTACATCATTAGGAAGAAAAACTAACCTAACCTGTGAAAAATCAAAACCAGTACAGTTTTTGATGGTTTGAACTGAAGTGATGTTTACTGAATTATTTAAAAATAAGTGGATTCTGTGAAATGTCTTTCAGACGTGTCACACACACACATACAGTGCACTGTAGACACCATAGCTTTAGTTTTGTGTGAAGATGTGTGTGGATTCTGTTTGTGATTAAACCACCCGCTCAGCTCGGGAGAGAGCTTTTTGTTTCCAGAGGACGAGCGGTCGCTGTGTGGTGATGAAATCCAACTGCTTTAACACCGTGTGATCTTAAAACTCTGCTCTTAAAAAAAAACAAGACTTGACTCCATCTGTCCTTAAACTTAAACTGCCTCTAACTGAACTAACATATCTTTAGTTCACCCTGCCTCACCGGAGATGTAGCGGAGTCTGCAGAGCTTTTTAAACCCTAGACGAGGACCTGCAATCTTTTCTAGGATCGCAACTTTTGTCGCAGTTCTGATTCCACAGAAGCTAAATACATGTTTTTATCATCGTGACTTCTGTAGAGCTGGCAGTGTATGACGGTGAGAAAATGTAGTTCTTTTTAAGTTGGTGCTCATTGTAGTTAGAATTTGTTGTAGGGTTAAAGGGTTCCCCTTTTTGTAATTTACACGAACAGAAACAGAATGCAGTTTATTTTCATTCCAGAGGGATTACTTACAGGCATCTGATAATAAAACAATGAACACTAGAAACTGGTTTTTCAAAACCTGCTCTAAAACGATTGAAATCAGACAGAAATATTTCTTCCTGTCTCACATATTTTAAAACATATTATCTTTAAAAGGTTAAAAAAAATGTAAGCTCACTTCTATTTTTGTTTAACACACTTTAGTGGAAATAATGAAACAGAACTGCAGGTTTTATCAGCTGTGACTCAAACTATCTTAACAAAGTACTAAAACAAATGTATCTTCCATCAGCTGTCTGGAGTCTGAAAATAACTTGTTAGAAAACACATTTGACTCCTTTTTTATCTTTTAGTTTTTGTTCTGTGCAGCGTCGTTTTATGATACAATAAATGAGTTTTATCCTGTTAGAGCTGCACAACATTTTGTGTCTTTTATCACGGGGGGATTTTTTTTTTAATCTAAAAAAATAGATTATCAACAGATTTTGTTGTGGTTGTGCTGAAGGAAGCCAGGACAAAACCTCCAGATTTGAAATAAAATCAAAACACGTTTATCTAACGTTAAAACTGCTGTTTCTGTGCATCTTTCTGATGTGAAAACATCTTTTTCACGTCTCGCAGCTCGTTCACTCTGCAGACATGTGTGTTATCTCCCTGTAAAAGATTTAATAAGCGAGCATGTTTCTGCACAAACTGCCTCTGTAGTCGTAGGAAGAAGATGCAGGATTGTTGTTAGAGCAGCGTTTCTCCACAGAGCAGGAAGATTGAGCTGCACAGCCTGAAAAAAAACTTCAGATCCTCTCGCCTCCTGTCGATGTCTCATTTCTGCTGACTAGTGTCCTATTTATTCATGATCACTTCTCACGTCTGACCATTATATTTATGTTTGTTTATTAATTACTGTCGAAGGAATAAATGTGCCAAGTGGGAACCATCTATGCCACATTGCACGGAGAGCACGGTTGAGTCTCCACTGAAACCCACAAAATCATAAAAAATGGTGCTTTTTTTCTAGGATCACTTATTATACAGTGTTATTTTGTTATTGGATATTTATTTGTCATGTTGAAGGCACTGTGACTGCTCAGTGGTTGTGTGTGTTTGTAGGTTCTTGTTGTGTTGGAAAACTTTTAAGTGGCTGCTTGTTTCTTACCATAAGAATAACAGCAATTTAATAAAGTAAACCAAAAAAAGTGCAACAAGACTCCGTTGTTTTTTTTATATTTTTTAATACACAAGTTGTCTAAAATTTGAACCAAATTTGTTTTTAAATAACTAATAAAATTAATATGATTTACTTCCAGATTAAAGGGATTGTGTCTGAGATACTCAGTATATCTGTTACAATAAACAAATATGCCCCTAAAATCACCAATTTGTTTTTACATTTATTAGAATTGTCCAAAAAGTACATAATGGATAAATCAATAAAACCAATTACTGTAATTTGTTTTTTCATGATTTCAGATTAGCAGCTAAAATCTTAAATTCACCATCTTAATTTGTGACTATTCTCACCTAATTCAAACTTTTCAGGTTAATCAAAACCTTAAGCAAATTAAAATAAACCTTTATTATTAAATATAAGTTGGTATTGTCTTGATGGTGTTTGTTCAACTGTGTGCAGATGACAAGCATAATAAAAAACAAGTTCAGAAAGGTAGTTTTTTTTTAAATCAACTGTCAAAAATTGTAAAGTCAACCCAGTCTTTGCTAATTTTGGAGTTAACATTTTACCAAAAATATTTTTTTACAGTCCAATTGAACATTATTTAAATTTAGCGCTATATGCCAGATACTCTGGAAACTGAACCATACGAAGGCGTATGTGGCGAAGTATTTTTGTTTTTTACTATGAATAAGTGTGTTCTAGACGCCTGTCCATCATGGCGGCCGCCGAGCGTCAGTTTCACCGTCCCTGCCGCAGAAAGCTGTCAACGATGTGCGCATGCGCAGTGCCAGCATCTTAGGAGGGAGCAGTCGGATAGCAACGGGAAAGCTCCACAACAGAAACAACCGGACGACCGCGGCGGCGAAAGGGACAACGTTCGCCCGAGTGAGTAAAATCAGGCCAACTTTATTTCAGATTCTTTGAGCCACACGTTCAGGTATTTGACCACAGTGGCGGTACATTTCTCAAATGAACACTCGTCCGGTCCCGCACGAGACGGGCTTTCTTTCATTGGTAGAGCGTGCGCGTCTATTATCCAAAAGGCCTCCAGAGGGGGGTAAGGTTAGCGTAGAGGGGAGAAAGAAGTCTCGTTTTCAGCCACTCGCGGATGTATTCGGAGTTCGCCGACACGGCGGTGGTGGAATTTAAACTGCTCGTAAACCGTTTAAATTCTCCGGCAGCGGTCCAAGGCTCCCCGAGCACGGTTAGCGGCATTAGCGGCGTGGTTAGCCGGGAGCTAGCAGCTGCGTCTCGCTGTCTAACGGTTGTAACGTCATCCGTTAAAAGAGCCCGAAACCCACCCGACACCGACCCGCGAAGAAGTTCAGCCAGTACGGTCTTCCGTTAAACGAGTCAGGCTATTACAGACACCCACTGCAAAGTTCAGCTGGTACCGGCGGAGATTTTCATGTGTCATAATAAGACTTTCATTAATCATAACCAAGTAATAAAGTCTGTTTACATCAAACAAAAACATTTAAAGGGTATTAGATTCATTTAGCTGCAACAAAAAAACGTTTAGAAATACCATATTGCATACATAATCAATAAACACAGCATATTACGTGTTTCGTATGCAAAATAACATTTTAGGCTATCTTAGCTTTTTACAGTTGTACCAAAACAAATCCTGAGCAGGATTATGAATGTTTTTGAGCTTCTCTAATCCTTCGTGACATATGTAGTTCCACCATTTTTTTACATGTTAGTTAAACCATTAATGTCAATCTCAGTTACAGAAGAGAGGCAAATCAAAACATTATTTCGATCAATGTTTATTTTTAAAATAATAATAAATTACCCACGGTTTAACATGCAATATGTCCAATTATGCTCACAGGATTAGTTTCCCAGTGACATATTTTTTGCATTCTAATAAAGTCTTAAATCATCTTTACTTTTAATCATTTAAATTTTGACTTGCTGTGGTTTAATGATTCTTTTATCCAACTGACTGGTCAGGTGACATAAATGATAATGTTATGTTTAAACCTTGCTTCATGTTGATAAGACTCAATTTGTTGTTTTGCTGTCCACAGTTCTGGCACTATTCAAAACTGATTTCTTCTCTATTGAGTATTAAGATACAGACTGTGTTCTTTATCCACTTTAAAACTAAAATAACTATAAAATTCCAAATCAAATCATTTTCTTGTTGTTTGTTGTTGCAGTCTGGAGGTGATTGTGTGTTTATGTTGGAGCACCACCTTGTGATCTGAGCAGAATGGTGGGAGAAAGAGAGAGAGAGCATGTTAACGACAGACTGAAGGGATTAAGGAGGCAGAGATTATGGGCCATGAGTAAACTAGTTTATCTGCAACAAGTTTCAGTGAGAAAAAAAGGGTGGGGGTATAACAGTAAGGTGATCAACTCCACATTACCTGCTACATCCGTCCAGGCCTCCTTCGCAAAAGAGACCTGTGATCTCAATGGGATTTGCCTGGTTAAATAACGGTTAATAAATAAATAAGCACCCCCACTAGTCCGCACGGAGTCAGTTCCTGACTGATGACATCATCAGTTAAAGGGTCAACTTTGGTTGTCTCTCCAGATGATGTTTAGGTCACACAAGTTTCCACCTTTAGCTCTTTCTGCACTTGGCACCTTTCAATAATTTCTTATTGTCACCACACGGTGTCAGTAGTTCCCTGAACGGTCATGAAACAGCAAATTTTCAATATTTTACTATATCTAGACTGCTATGAAGTTTGTAGCATTTATGATAAGTGGTTGAATTGCTCCCAGTGGGTATTTTTGTTTAGATTATTTTCCTAAAAAATACAGTCTGACACCAGCTTCAGTTGGCAGAGATTGACATTTTTGATGATGTGAAATATTCTAAAAACAGAAAAAAAAGTCCCATCCCGTTGTGTGTTTTGTCTCCAGGTCTTTAAGGTGGTAAATCGCATCGTGGTTCTCAACAGTACACACAAACACACCCCAGCACAGGTGAGTAAAGTGTGTGTTTAGTGTTAAACATGAGAACTCATCTAGTCTTTTACCAACTTTCCACCTGTCTGCATGTGTGTGAAGCAGGAGGATGGCGGTGAATGTCTACTCTACGTCTATGACTGCTGACAACCTGAGTCGTCACGACATGCTGGCATGGGTCAACGACTCTCTACAGCTCACTTACACAAAGATCGAGCAGCTCTGTTCGGGTAAAAGTACATCCTTATTTCGCGTAAGTTCTTATTACCTGAATACCAAGTTTATTTTAAGCTCTCGTTAACGTGTTTCCTGTTTTTGTTGTAGGAGCCGCTTACTGCCAGTTCATGGACATGTTGTTCCCAGGGTGCATATTGTTAAAAAAAGTCAAGTTTAACGCTAAGCTGGAACACGAATTCATTCATAATTTCAAGGTCTTACAGGCTGCATTCAAGAGGATGAATGTGGACAAGGTGAGAACAGGTTAAATTCAGGAAATCTTTTACAACCTTCGTGTTTCAGTAACGTTACCTTTTTTTGTCTTTCTAAGATCATCCCTGTGGAGAGATTGGTGAAGGGGAAGTTCCAGGACAACTTTGAGTTCCTTCAGTGGTTTAAGAGGTTTTTTGATGCCAACTATGATGGGAAAGAATACGACCCTCTACTGATGAGGCAGGGCCAGGAAGGAACGCCACCTCCGCCTAACCCAGGTGAAAAACACACACCTGTGTGTGTGAGAGAGAGAGATGGTGTTTGTGTATAAATCAGTGCTTCATTTAATTACTTTCACCTCTTCACATAATCACATCCCCACCTCTAACCCAGGTGAACTCATTCATACTAAAAGTAAAAGACCGCCTCGCTCAGGTAACATTTCCTCCATTTAACGTGTGTGGGTGTGTTTTCTTGCCTTTTGTTTAATGATTAATTATTTCTGGTTGAACAGCCTCTTTATACAAAGACAAAATAATAAACAAGGTTATCTAAACTTTAAGAAAGTGTTGTCATTTATCTGGATATCATTCACCCAGATAGCCTTTATAAACTGTCTGTTTCATTACTCAAGTGATTCGTTTTAACTTCACATTCTTTAATATATATATATATA
>JAVKLF010000060.1:2432276-2446471 GCA_034783495.1 Millerichthys robustus | reverse complement strand
ACACACACACACACACACACACACACACACACACACACACACACACACACACACACACACACACACACACAGACAAACAAACAGACATTTGCCCTGGGAGAGCTATAATTCTTCCCCGACTCGTTACGCTACAGTTCAACTCAAATCAATTTACATATTCTGATTTCAACCAGCAAGTTTCACCAGAACAAAGGCTCCTGGCTTTTTCTGTCCCAGAACAAAATGTGCCAAAGACGAAATGCCTGGTTCTCAACAATGTCCTGTTTACGTCACACACACAACCGCACACACACACACACACCTGGCTTTGTGCAAATCTCCTTACTATGCTGAATACTGAGGAAGCGAGCACCCAAAAGAACAAGAATAACTGAACGATATCGCAGCAAATAAAAGCTCAAGCTGTCCACAAGATCATAAAAAGTGGCAAATACTAATTTTATACTGCTCCTACACCTGTCTGGGGTGGAGCTTGTGTGTGTGGGACCCAGCGTAAACATTCTTGGTGAAAGATCAGAGTTTATGGGCTTTTATAGTTGGGTCAGTATTGAGTACACTGACCCACCCAACATACCAGTCCCCCAGAGTCGCCCTGAACAGCAACAAGACGGAGGAAGTCATCGTGGACTACAGGAAGACCACGAGGACTGAGCATGCTTCTCTGACAGGTGTGGACGTTGTCAGGTTCCTGGGCATCCACATCGGTTCAGACCTGACCTGGTCTCTCAACACCTCCCACCTGGCGAAGAGGGCCCAGCAGAGGCTTTCCTTCCTCATGAGGCTGAAACATGCTGGACTCTCCTCTCAGCTGTTCGCAATCCTTTACAGAACCACGATAGCGAGCGTCCTCCGTCTCGGTGCGTCTGTGTGGTACTGCAGACGCACCGGACAGGACAAGAAGGCATGAGCTCGGGCAGTGAGGACGGCTCAGTGGACAGTAGGAGGTCCACCCCTACCAGATCTGGGCTCACTATATGAGGGCTGGATCCAGAGGAAGGCCAAACATATTGCTGCAGAACCCACTCACTCTGGAAATGGACTGTTTGTGCTTCTACCTTCTGGGAAGAGGTAATAAAGACGAGTAGACTGAGACTCAGATCTAACCTGCAGACTAACGTAACGTAACGTAACGTAACATAACACAACATAACACAACATAACATAACTTGATTCCTGAAGGTAGATGGAGGGAACACTCTCAGATCTGTTTTCATTTGAGCTCCAAGCCAGAGTCGACCCTGAGCAATTTCTCATGTCTAAATGTGTGTGGGAGGGGGTCTGCTCACCATTTTATTTATGAGGTGGAGATTTGAGGACTTTTTAGGGTCAAAAGGTCCCTGTACAATCAGGTCAAAGGTTAGTGTTTGATGACAAACGTAAGGGTGAGTCCAACGTCACCTTTTTTCACTTATCCCCGTCCCTGGTTCAAACATTCCTGCTGAAGGCAGTTGTATCATAAACGTAGCATCTCACTGGGCTGACTAGAACAGAACGTTAGTGGTGGGTTTATTCAAAAAGAATGCAACAACTTTGCTCTCAAAATAGCCACAGAGTTGTTGCAGAAGTCTGGAACCCATCTGAATTTTGTCTGCTGCATTCTAAACTTTCTCAGCAGCATTAGAACTGTTATTTTGGACACAACCACAATATCCAGACCCAAAAACCACGCCAATAGTTTTATTCCAACCTGCCCCTGAATCACAGTGATGTAGCGTACAAGTCAACATCCTGTCATCCCATTTATACTGATGCTGCATCCATGGTTACTAATCTGCCTTTGGTGTTCTGTCACAGACGTTTAATAAAGTTAATTCAAACACAGGAAGTCTCTGTGTCTGGAGCCATGACATCAGCTTTATTTAGCTTCAGAGCATGAAAAATGGTTCAGTTTATCAGCACTTTGATCAATTATAGTTGTTTTACATGTGCTATAAAAATAAAATTAAGGATGGCAACCCAACAAAATCTAGTATTTCAGAACTCTAGCCTCAAAATCACATTTTGTTGTTTTCTCAAAATGTGAAATGTCATTTATTCTCAAAACATCACTAATAACTTCTCAATTTAGCCACTTTTTTCCATGTTTTCCAGATTTGAACTTCTCTAGAAAAAGTGCATTGCAGATTTTAAAACTTTGTACCTAAACTATATATTTTTATATATCTACCGCTTTTATTATTTCTTTTTAAAATAACAGAGTTCATTGTTCTTTTCTCCGGTTACAAACATCATTATTTCTGAGCACCAGTTATTTTTGTGCAGCTCCAGAAAACCAGCCTCAGATTTATGACTTTGTTGTCATGTTTGATACACAAAGTGGTCGCAGCAAAAAGTGTATAAAAACGCTCTGACCACCTAATTAAACAAAGACCACTGGGACTCTGGGTAGTCATTCTGGGGGTTTGGGTATGTAGATGTGTTTGTTAGTTTCTGCTTTTTTTGTACAAACTCTCTGAAGATGCTCAGGAATTACTTAAAGACCCAGCATTCCTAGCAGAAATGCACGGTGCCCTCCACCTCTCGTGTCCGAGTTTTAAACTCAGAACATTTTAATCCAAGGATGTTTTACGCAGTCTCATCCATTATTGTGATACAATCATATCCAGCTCTCAGAAGGAACATTTATTGATCTGCTTAAAACAACATTTTTTGCTCCTGGTTCAGTTATAAATCTCCTCCTCTTCCTCATACCCTTCTTCCTTTGATGTTGACCCCCCCACACAGACATTCATCTTAAAGGAAATAAACCCGATCAGACACGGAGACGGTGTTGACGTGACTTTAACCAGAACATTTTGTTGGAGTCGGGTCAGGACCCTTCAGCTGTCCAACCAAAACACACACAAGCCGCTCCTTCGTCTTTAGTTTCTGAATCTGAAACGGTTCTTTACAAAAGAAAAATGCAAATCTGGAATTATAAATAGAAAAAAAAACCTTGATCTTTAAAACCACGTTTTAGTCACGTCACCTTTACCCACCATCTCAAAGGGTCATTGTGTAATTGCCTTTTTTATCTGTATTTGTCAATCTGTTAGCAAAATATTTCTTGACCCAGAGTAAGGATTGTCTCTCAGCGCTTTCATCTACAGCTCAGTTCAAGATGGCCACGACAACTGATCAAACTCAGCAAACACAAAAATTGTTATAACTTGGTCAGTTTTACAGATATTTATCTAAATATTAGTGTGGTAGTAGCTGAGAGTCACCCCCAACAAATACTCTAAGGGCTAACAGTCCAGTTTCTTTGTTTATTCTTGCATGCATGATGGTGAGCAATATGAATTACTTTATTTAAAGACTATAAACGATTGTTTTATCTGGATGACAACTTGTGAAAATTCATCAGATCTTTAGCAAACATTTTTATTAAGCTGGGTTTGTCTCTGTAAAACAGCTAAATCAACCCCAACGCTCCCAGATCACATCAGGTCGTCCAAAACCACAAATCTATTTAAGTTCCGGCTTCATAATTGACTGAACAGAGATGAAAGTGATCCCACCTGGGAGGAGGGTGAGAAAAATACCAACCTGATGAAGAATAAAACAGCTGTTCTCACGCAGACATGTTCCAGATGTCTGAACTGTCACATGTCCTCTCTTTAAACGTCACAATAACCCACTTTGTGTTCTGAACCTGTTAGAAACTAAAAGAACGATTAACAAAACAAAACATTAAAAGCCCGGCCAGCATCCTTCGTGACTTTGAGGAGAACGCCAGCAGCAGGAAGGAGGAAGAGGAACGAAGGAGAAAGAAGCTTTTTGTGACCTGCAGATCTGAAACCCTTCCAGTGGAGAATAAGAATGAAATTAGAGGATCTTAAAAGTCTGAGAGAGAACAACCTGCTTTCTGTGAGCTCAGATCAAAAAGCAGCCGGTGCTTCATTTTAAAAGGATCACTAACAAAACGTCCTCAATAAAGCTCAGTTCACTGCAGAAAAATGTGTGTGGAAAGAAGATTTAACAGAAGTTTTGTGGCAGAGACAAACACTCAGGTCTAACAATGTGAATTAAATCAATATTTTAACACAAAGAACGTTCCTCCACTTCAGTCATTCCTGATTTCTTTAGAATGAGTTTTTCCTCCACGATCTGACACCTTATGAACAGATGAGGGTTGGAACATAAACCGTTCTCTCAGGTTTGTCAAACTTTTTCTAAAAGCTTAAGATTTGATTTGTAACCGCAGCATTAAAAAGATGCATTTCTGCTGTGCGTTTAGTTCTTTTGTTGCCGTAAAACAAACATAATGAAAAGTATTTATCGTTCAGCTCTGGGGCGCCAGCTTCTCATAATGCTTGTTTTGTACGACTTCACTGAGCTGCAACACAATTACCCGGATCAAACTCCTGCAGTATGTTCGTGTGTGTGTGTTCGTGTGTGTGTGTGTGTGTGTGTGTGTGTGTGTGTGTGTCTGGAGTCTGTTCTTGCACAATTAGTCTGCTAGTAAAGCAGAGAAAAATACATTAGAGGACTTTTTGGGACGCCTGACATAGTGTCCTGACATCCCTGGAGCTTTATTTCCTCCTCTGCTGAAGATTTATAAAATCCACGAAGCGGTTTATGGAAAGCTGCATCAGTTGCTGCTTTTAATTGTTCTGAGGTTATTTATTTACACAGTGTCCACCTTTATCACATCTCAGGACCTTTTCAGGGTTTAAATCGGCAAGTTCTGCACGCTTTTGTGAGAAGTGTCGTCGTATTAACTGTCAAGCACGGTGGAAGAGCGGTGATGGTTTGGGTTTGTTCTGCAGCCACAGGTCCTCTGAACAGGTCCTTGGGTCAAAATGACCCACAAGGCCTAGAGGCTGAGGACAGCAGGACGACTAGAGTCAAATGTGAAGCCCTCTGAACGACATTATGGTGCAGAAGATGTTGATTTATTACCAAGACGCAACAACAACAACAAAAAAATCTACAAAAAAACAAATTTCCTGACTTTTTGTGCTGCGTTTAGATGCTGCCCAGGTTCAAAACAAGGAAAAGAACCAACGCCACAAAATAAGAACAACGGACAATAAAAATTTCCTTACATATAAACAGAACAAACTGCTTCAAAATCAAACAGAAAAAAAAGGAAACTAAGAAAGAAAGCAACTCATAAACAAGAACCCACAACATTTTCAACAATTTTCTGGTGATATTCAGAATATGTTGCAACATTTTACATTAAACTTTATTGTGGTTGTGCTGAAAAGAAAAATGAGGAGTTCACTAACGTCGCTGTGATCTTTCATGTCCATTAAACTATGACCGAAACCTCTGATCCAAAAAAACTGCACGACAGTTTAACTAAACCCTTCTGCCGGAGGAACGTCCACATCCCTGTAGAGCAGCACATTAAGCTGCTTTCCCCCGCTGCCTGAAAGGTTCACTGTGTTTCACCATGAAAACAACAATATTAAATTATGATTAATTACTGCCACTTTCTGCCTAAAAAACAAGAAACACATTTTTTACAGTCCTGAAAACAACAACAGGAGACGGGGACTAAAGTCAGGTCCAATTAGTCCAGACATGTGCCTGACCTCCTATATGTCTGCTGACTTTTGGGACCCCTCTTGTCTTGACTATTCTTTTGTTTATGTGTGTGTGTGTGTGTGTGTGTGTGTGTGTGTGTGTGTGTGTTCTCACAGTGATGAACTCCCACTGGGACAGCTGGACCGTCTCCAGACTCTTTTTCTTCAGAAAGAACCGTGGCTGGAGCTCAGAAACTCATTAGAAAAGGCTTTCTGCTCTCAGAGTCAATTTAGGGGCCCGAGGGGGGCAACGTTTGCGTGTGACATGCATGTCTGTAAAGTACACACGTGTGTGTGATTGTGGTAGAATAATTTAACATGTATTTGTGGTTTATTGGACTGTGAAGCATGTATTTGTGTGTATCACACTGCATGGTGAACATAAGGAAAAACAGAACATTACCGGTCAGGAGTTGTTGAGTCATTGTTGTTTGCCCTCACACACACACACACCAACACACACACTTGTTTTAATTGTGTAACCTGTGTTTCTGGACAAATATGTGCTGTTTGCGTCTGTTAAATGTCCTGTTTTTGTATATGAATGCATGCTGGAGGGTTAATCTTCCTGCAGGAACACGGGTTTCAGGAAACACCCTCTTACTGGTGTCAAACACAAGCAGATGGACCTCAGAGGCAGAACAATCTGTGCAGCAAAAAGCTTTTTGTTTCCACACAGATGTAGTTCAAAGCCTTTAAAGTTGTTAGGTGTGGCACTTTGTGGCATCGCATTAACCCTCAGAAGGTTTCCCTACAGACAAACCTATCCAGACACATGTGGTACACATTCAGGACAGTTTCTGTACCTCGTGTTGTATCGTACAGAATGTGTGCTTTCTTTATAAATAACCCTCAAAGCAGCTAAAATAATCTAAAGCTTGTGGCGGTGCCAAAATGAGCCTGACATTGTTTTCCCAGCGGTCCGGTGTGTCAGTTTTCTCTCTCTCACCAAGGTCAAACAGACGGTTAATTCGTTTCTAGAGAGGAGAAACTAAACTTTCAGCTAAAATATCCTCAGATTCAGGGTTTAAAAAAAATCACAAATGAGTCTTTAATGTCAGTGGAAGAGAGGATTTAGAAGAAATCTTTAGCACGAAACAGAAACTCAGATAAAGTTTTAAACTTTTAGAAGTTTCCAGAAGACAAACACGCACCATGTGATGTATATTTGGTGGTTAAATCACGTATGGTTGCCTCTTTTAAAAGGTCAGCTTTGAAAGATGAAGCTGAGATCGCAGGGAAGATCGGGCATTATTTGCGTTATGAATGCGGACGTTTTGAGTCAGACGGGCTCTATAATCGACGTCAAAGTCAAATCAGAGTGTCTGAAGCACCGTTGAAAGCGGGAGCGGAGGGAAGGCCGAGGAGCCAGAGTAAGAACAAAAAAAAGAAAAGAAGAAGTCAAGAGAGAGCTGGGAGAAAAGGAAGAATGCAGATAGCGCAGAGCTGAATGGTTTACATCTGAACCCTGCAGAATGTGTTTGTGCGTGCACTCGCGTGTCTGAATGTGTGTGTGGCGAGGAGGGGGCGGGGCCATCCGCTCCTCTGGAGCCACTTAGATTTTGGATGGACGGCATTTAATTTAAGAGAGGCTGCTTCTCTAAAACAATCTCCTCAAGAAGCCTTAAAGAAACTTAAATGCCGCTGCGACGACGGCGAAGCTGTTCCAAACTCTTAACTACATCCCCGAGCCTGGGAATTCGCTCGGAGCCACAGCCGGTCCCGTGGCTTCGGCTGATGTTTGAGGATAGCAGAGATTTAGATTCTAACTGGATAAATTACTGTTTTGGTAGCTAAAATCCGCCAGCATCTAAAAGCTAAAACTAGCAAAATACTGTAGCATCTAAAGGTTAAAATTAGAGACACAAAGCGAAACTTAAAACTAGCAAAACAGTAGCTAAAATCTTAAATTGGGAGAAAGGCAACTAAAGACTGAACCCAGCTAAATCAGTGCCTAGAGGCTAAACTTGCAGAACAGTTTCTAAGAGCTAAAATGAGAGGAACATTAGCTAAAGCTAGAAGTGGCCAAACGAAACCTAATTAATGAAATTAAGTGGACAGTAGCTAAAAGCGAAAATGAGCTAAACAGCAACTAAAAACTGCAAAGAACAAAACAGTACCTAAAAGCTAACTAGCAGGACAGGAGAACAGTAGCTAAAAACTGAAACAAGCAAAAATAGAGGCTAAACTTGTAGAGCAGTATCTAAAAGCAAAAACAAACAAAATAGTCATTAACATCTGAGTGAGAGCAACAGTAGCTAAAGTCAGCTAAAACCTGAATCGAGAAAAAAGTATAAAAGCTGAAATTGGAAGAACAGTATAGCTAAAAACTGAAATGAGCAAAACAGAGCCTGAAAGCTAAATTAACCAAACAGTGGCTTAAAGCGGAGGCTAGCAGTAACTACAAGCAAAACAGTAACCAAAAAACAAAAGCAACAAAACATTATAAAAGAATAGGAGCTAAAAGCTAAAAATGAAGACATTTTCAAGATTTAGTGGAGGGCTGAAAGCATTTTTAACGAGGGAAAAATGTCCAAGCTTAAAAGCTGCAAATACCTGAAACCATAAACGTAAAGTCGTGAACAAGCTGAACGTTTCGATAAGAGGAAGGCTGAAAAAGATCAAACTATGACCAGGAAAACAGCAGTGAATGCTGACTCAGCAGAAACGCAGGAGCTTGGCCCTGCTGACCTGAAGGCAACGTGTCTTTCTGATTCCTCTCCTACGTTTTACGTCTCCTTCTCCTCCTCGCTCTGTCACCTTCAGCCTCCCTTTGTCTTGCCTCCTTTGACCGGAGGACATTTACGAGGAGGCCACAGAGGGGTTTGCAGAAGGTAACAGCCATAAAGTCTGAAGCATTTTTCATTCACCGCTTCATTCCAGGTTTTTTTTTTTTTTAAAACACAGCAGTGAAGGCTCTAAAAAACACTGGAATTTATTACAAGACTGAATGATATGAAATAACAACAGCTAATACTAATATCCATAAGCCATACGTCCAAATTTCCATTTCGGAGTTCCAGTTTGGAGCCAAAAACTGAGCTGTGATGTTTGAAAGTCGTTTTTTAATCGAGCTTTTGGAAAATTGTTTGGTTGGTCGGTGACTTTATTACATTTATTACGTCATTATTGAGTTCCATGATATGTTTCAGACTTTTCCTAATATGGTTTCATTAATTTTTTTCTGTCATTAATCTGAAATCAGTTCTCCCAACAATAATAAAGAGCAGGTCTGAATAAAGCAGAAGAAAGTGATGTCACATTTTAGTTTTTGTGTGTGTTTGTGTGGTCTTGCTAAAAAGGTTCCCACAAACAGATCTTTAGAGATGATTGACTGGAATCCATCGGATTATTTTTTTATTTACTGCAGGACGTCTAGAGCTCATAATAATAATAAAAATAATCCTTTTTTTACCTCATGTCTGTTTTTGTTTGGGCAGATTTTACTGAAATGCTCATAAAGAATTTATGAGATGTGATGGGTGACATCCATTCCCTTGAGACTTTTAGTCAGATTTGGTGTTTGTTGTCGGTTTGAGCGATAAAAACTAATTAATTCCGCATTATCAGCTAGTTGTTATTTGCTCGGTGTTACTTCCTGAAGGAAACAGACGTGTCTTAACAGGATTGTTTTGCTCTGACGTCACAAACGATGTGTGAAAAAGAATATGGGAATAATTGAAAACACCTCGAAGGGCCACGAAATGAAATGATCAAGTCACCAAACCCAGCAACACCAAACGATTGGATTTTGTTTTCACTCATTTTATGTTCTTTCAGCTGGTTCTGATTTACTCAGACTCAGTTTTTATTTTTTTATTTGAACCTTTAAAGTCTCTAAATCTGTGTAAATAAATAAAACTGTCTGGGATCTGATCGGTGTTGATGCCAATCAATAAATACTTACTGCATGTCAAAACTGAAGTATAAATCTGTAAACTGAAGTGTTGCCTGTTGAAGGATTAGGATTATAAAAAGATGCACGTAAAAGATATTCAGCTTTTTTAAGGCCACCATCGTGTTTTCTCTCCCGTCTTTTCTTGTAGCTGTGGAAAAACTTAAATAAAACACTGACAGATAAATCGGTCACATCTGGGGGTTAGGTTATACTGTGACTCAGCAGAAAGTGCACTTAAAGACCTAATTAATAACTTAAGATAAAAAGCAAACAAATCAGATAGAAAAGACGAGACGTTTGAAGAAAGTTTCAGAGACCTGCACAATACAAAAGTGATATTGTCATACATTTTCAAGCAAATGCGAGTAACTATTTAATTGTTGTTTTTCTACTAAAACAAAATATAAATTTGGATTTCAATCTCATTGCATTTGCATAATAAAGCTACACGTGTTTTTATTTTAAACAGTCTGAAACACTTTCTGTTCCACGATCGAGCTTTAGGTTATTATTTAGTCCCCAGAGAACAACAGTTGAATTAATCAACTAAAGTTTGCTCTACAGAAACACGTCCTACCTGCCAGGCAGAGTCCAAAGATGGTGAGGAGAACCAGGACGTAGAGGAAGACGACGGCGTATTTGATGGCTGAGAGGGAGTTCAGGAGGCTGCAGTACTGGTCCTGCTTCCTGCGGCGCGTTCCAGACACTGCAACGGAATAGATGTCAGAATTAAGACACAATTACCAACTGAGGTGTGGTAATATGTGCTTTTCTAAACGGTTTTTAAAACTGGAAGGGCATGTTGGACAAGTTAAAAGAGTTTTATTTTTCTCCAGGTGTTCATGTGTCCGGCTGATTCCCTGTTGAACACATCCTTTATCATGTCTGCATTACGTTATTTACTTAACAGACAAACAAAAGCTTCTTATTGTTGGTAAATCCTGTTAGAGCAGCGCTTCCTAAAGTCAGGGTTGGGAACAAAGCACCAGGTGGGGGAATTTGAGAAGATTTATGGAGACTTTTAGCTTTAACTGTTACAAAGGAACAAAAACAAAGCTCATGAAAATATAAACCTTTTGATTAGACCCTGGTAAATGTTTAAACGGGTGTCTTCAGGTGTCTGAAGGGATTCTCACGTCACGATGAACGGTGCCTCCACCTGGAGGTCGCAGCGGGTCACAGGTAAGGCAGGGCTGTCCTGCGTGTCTCAGGCGTTTTCCTGCGTCCACACACCTGACTGAACGGGCAGGACAGTGGGTCACGAGGAACAGGGCTGAGGGCCCCCGCTGTGAGGGTTCGAATCGACGGGCCGAAGACAAATTTGAAACACAAACATTAATTCTGCTGCAGAATTGATGACTTCAAACAGCAGAGGTTCATTTGAACTGCCTCGATCCATCAATGGATGCAGGTGGACTGGTCTCTCACACACACACACGCACGCACGCACATGCATGCACGCACGCACACACACACACGCACGCACGTCTCCCCTCTATGATGGAGAACACACACACCGCTGCAGCGTAGAACAAACACAGCTGGCTCATACGTGTGTGTGTGTGTGTGTGTGTGTGTGTGTGTGTGTGTGTGTGTGTGTGTGTGTCACATGGTTGGAATGTACGGTACGAAAACAAAAACGACGCCAAGCCGTTCTGCCTGCTCCGACTCGAAACACTTTCCTTTTTTAACGGGACGTAAACGTGAAAACACAACCAGCAGCTTCAAGAGGATTTAATCTGTGACACAAGCAGTAAAAGTTTTATGGTTTAAAACGGCAAAGTAAATTAAAGAAGCTTCAATAATCTGCGCAGTAACACTGAGATCTTTGGTTTGTTTAAATATTTAACAAGACTTCTGGGTGATGTTTGTGAAATACTTCTCCAGAAGTACTTTCTTCTTTTGGGAAGCTGGTAGAGATGTTTGCGATGACTAAACCCTCGTGAGTTCTGCAGAATAAACAGAACTGAGGTTTTATTCTGAACTGGGCTCGGCTCGAAACAACTGCGGTGTTTCTGACAAATTGAATCAGGTGCAGTGCGGTTTACCGGCCGTCCGCACAGAAAACGGTTTGTCGGGTGGATAAACTGAACTTCTCCAGTTGATTTTAAAACTTCAGCAGTAAACTGTTCAAACTGAGGACTGAGAAAACCATCTGTGAGTTTGTTCAGCTGCACCTGAGCTCACACGCGTCCAGATGTGGCTGCGGGACATTTCTGGATTTCATACATGACCAGGGAGCGAACCAGCTCCAAACGATGACCTCCTCTGTGTGTTGGACTCAATCTGCGCAGGTTGTGTGTCTGTGCACGCGTTTTATGGAAAGTCCCCTCATATTTTTCTGCTTCTGTGTTCAGGAGAACATCTCTGACTGTAAACTTTCTCAGGAGAAAGTCTTGGAATCAGCTCGGCTGCTTTACCTTCATCACAGAGGTTAAGTTTGGACAGGTTGTGTCCGTCGTAGGCTTCCTCATACATGGACGTGTTCTCTCGTTCTTCGTGCGTGTTCAGATACATGGCTTTGTTTTTCATCTCCGCCTGATTTCAGACAAAAGAGAACGATGACACAAAAACCAGGAGAAACGTCGTACGACAAATCTGACTGTCCAACATTTAATCAGATATGAATTGTGGAAGTGGGGCTGTTGAAAAGAGCAAAAGGGTGGATAAATCTGAGCATTAAACGACAAGAGATGATTTTCTTTTAGTAAGTGGAGTGGAAACACAACACCGTACCTCTGCTGGAGGTCCAGCAAACGCAGAGACAGCAGAGGACGCTCCACTGGAAGAACCGCCAGCAGGAAACTAGGAAATAATTTGTTAACACACAAAAATAAGCTGAAAGGCACCGACGTCTACGGTACATCAATGAACATACTGCCCGCGAGGCAAGACTGTTGAAAAAACAGAAACATAGTTTACGTGTAATAAAGTTAAAGAAGGATCTCCGGCTAAAATGGTTTTTAAAAAAAAAGAAAGCTAAATAAGTTGGGTGATTTCAGAAGAACATAAAACAATTTAGATGAATATGGACAATTTTGAAGACAATGAGTTTATAATATATAATGTGAATGATACAATTAGCTAGTTTCTCAATAGAACGTTATTTAAATCATCCATAAAGGGATTAAAACTCAGCCATCTGAAAGATTTGGAGAGTTAAGTTCTATCTTACTAGAGACAAATATACATCCAGTGGCTGTTAGAGATTTATTTGGATGAAACAGAGTCATATTCCTCTTAAAATAAGAAATGATCTCCAATTCCACCTGAAGTACACAAATCCCATCAAGCATAGCTTTGACTTAATTCATTCTTTTTTCTTTATTAAATTCCTAAAACCATTCACTCTGAGCGGTTTGTGCAGGGTTTCCCACGCTGCGCCTGATCTAAACCAAATACGACTGAAGTGAAGGGGAACGTAAAACAAACAGGTTTGTCTCACGAGTTCTGGATGAGAACTCAGTCAGGATCTGTCTCTGGGTGTTTGAGGAGACGGTTAAAAAGCGCTCCGTCGGGACTTTTTCATTAAATGAGGAGGACGAAGGGGTCAGGCTGACATTTACACTGAAGCTGCAGGGACTGTGAATCTTATTAAAGTGAGATTGGTGGTTTTCTCCGTTTCAACAAAGAATGCTGGGAAAGCAAAGCAATCAGCCGCTGAAGACATTTTCTACAAGTGATGGAAACATCTCAGGAAACTTACAGCACGAACTGCTACACTCGTTAAAGCCACATCGCCCGTCACCTTTTAGCGCTCTGAGTACGTGTTATAAATGACTCTCAGCAACCACCATGTCCAATTTTAGCTCAATATCTGTAAAAAATTCTGCTTACAGCCATTATTGTGTTTATAAAGGTAAACCAAAAGATATATGATTACTTTTTAAGAGTCTCATCAAAATCTGTTCAGTGGTTCATAAGATATTTTGCTAACAGAAAGACAGAGTTGATATTAATGGTGTAGTTTTAGATAAAAATGTCGTGCAATTTAAGGTGTAATATATATTTGCTCTTTTTTTGTCTCCTAATGTGCCTGTTTTGCTTTTTGTGTCTTGTTATGTTTGTTTTGTTTTTTATGGGACTGTTTTTCTCCTCCTCCACATTTTTGTGTCTTTTTATGCATCATTTTTGTCTTTGAGTGGTTAAATAGTTCAGTTCAGTTGAACCACTTGTCATGACTGAAAATCTTCAATCTTTTACTTTGTCCATTTTGTCTTTTCATGTCCTCTTTCTCAGCCTTTTTGTCTTGATGTGTCCTTGTTGCTTTTTCCATTTCCACTTTTTCTGTCTGTCCTACTCCTTGTCTCAAAGTTCAGCTATCAACTGTGTGAACTGGACCAAAAGAAAAACATGCAGAGAACTAAATCACACCTTGCAGCTGTCATCAAGAATAAAACCCAAACAGCCACAGATTATAATGATTTGATGCAAAAGTCAGATTTGCTCTCTCTTGTGGACATCTCTGAAACGGAGACGAGTGTCGCCTCAGAAACTTTTGCAACAGCCCCACTGAACTTTGAGTCTGGTCACAGATCGCCCAAAGCGTGACAGTTCAGTGGACTGAAAGAGGAAATTGGAAATTGACTCATAAAGCAGACAGGCCACTCTCTGACCTCTCAACACAGGGGCACAAAATTATCTTGTCATCTGTTTCTAACAAAGCATCTGTTTGTCTGGAGGCTCTGAATGAAGCTGTGTGTGTGCGTGTGCGTGTGTGTGTGTGTGTGTGTGTGTGTGTGTGTGTGTGTGTGTGTGTGTGTGTGTGTGTGTGTGTGTGT
>JAVKLF010000060.1:2102967-2115069 GCA_034783495.1 Millerichthys robustus | reverse complement strand
CAGCAGGATGTGTCTAAAATGTGTAAGTGTCGTTCAAAGATTGTTTGGTGGGTGTGATTAAATGTAAAAAACTTGTTTCTTGTCGCTGTGAGTCATTTTTGTGTTTTGCACCAGCGCCCATGCTTCTTTAACTCCGCCTCCAGTCAGTCAGCAGGATGGGTATCTGGGTCACGACTGGCTGACCTCCACAGTCTTCCTCCTCATGGCAGGAAACTCAGACCGCTCTCTGAATTTGTTACTGAACCTCTCCGCTCTGCTTACGTCTGCGTTCCTCTGGCCTGTGAGGATACACGCGTCTGTGAGTAGCTGCTTCGGTCCAGCATGTTTACTTAGATTTTATCCATTAATAATGCAGTTTTATAAGCAAAAACTCTGTTTATCCATTACAGCAAAGAGTAGAAACCACACTAAAATCAACCTTTTCTTCTTTCTAAAATCGTTCAGAGCGAGACAAAGCTTGTTTTTCTTGTGACAGGTCCATCTTCCTCAGGAAGTTGCTGAATCAGGAATCTCTCCAGTTTACTGGTGCACAGCTCACTACGTGGAGATGCTGCTGAAGGCTGAAGTCCCTCTGGTCCATTCTGCCTTCAGGATGTCTGGCTTCACCCCCTCACAGGTAACAAACACCCAGAACTACAGTTTCAGCAACAAACAAAAATCTGCCAGGTTGTAAATAAATAATATTGTCAGAATTCAACCCAAGACGGGCAGAAATCTGTATTTTAGATAATTATTTCTTTTTTTTTCTCCACCTATAACTTCAGTTATTTTACTATTATTGAATCTCTAATGAAACTGTCCAACTGTTGGCAGCGCTGAACACATTTTTGTATTAAAAGGACTGGAGGCTCTGCTTTTTATAGGAAAGCTTTACAGATCTTAAAAAGTTAATCTGTGCACTTACAGGCCTGTAAGGTGAGTCCCTCGTGCACAACCCCATTTAAACGTCAGAAACACCCGTCCTCCCACGTGGCTTAATGTTAACTTAACCAGGGTGGATCGACACAAAGACCAGCCTCAGACCAGATATTCTGCTGGTTTCAGAAACATCAGGGGTCTGATGTTGGACCCCCCACCCCCCTCAGAATATGAAATGAACCCTGACAGAGTTGGTCAACAGTCTGGTTTGTTTTGATATTAATGACATCAGGAAGACTCTAAAAATCACATTTTGGTTTCAACTTCAGGAGAAATGATTGTGCCAAAGGGCGGCGCTGACATTCAGTCTTTTTCTTTTTAAATATTGCAGCACAAAAGTCATCTTTTCATCTCTGTTTCTATTTTACAAAAATTGTGCAGAGAAACGCTTCTCACCTTGAACGCTTTGTGTTTTTGATCCGGTCGACAGGTGCAGTTTGTGTAATGTAGGGCAGGAGGGGTGTGAAAAACACTCGTCACATTTGCATCAAAGATCTGAACCTTCCGTCTCCGGGGCTCAGTAGCACGTTAGCCTTCAGCTCTTCTCATCTCTGTTTAAGGCGATAATGGGCAGAGTTCTTCAGAGATGAAGGGATCCGCTTCACAAGTTTTACCTTTGAAAGCCTGACAAAAGCAGCATTTTACTGCTCCGACATTCATAGGAACAAAATGTGTTTTGGGATGCCGGTCTGGTTCAGAGTCTTTTAGCTTTGATTTGGAGTTTTGCTTTTGACAGAAATTTTATGATGAAGCATTTGGAGTTGGTCTTAGATGAGCTGGTGATTCTTCCCCCGACTAAAACAAACTTTATGATGTCAGTAATCAACAGTTTAACGAATCAAATGATTGTTCTCGTCTGCTTGTCCCAGCGGGGAGGCTAACCTTCAACTACGCACCTCCTACATTTAGCTTATTGAATCCTGCAGGTAGTTGTTTGTCCTGTTCTGTTAAGATGACTTCCTTTGTGCAGAGAGGAGATGTTTACCGACTCGCCCTCTCAGGTCTTTGTGAAACCCCTGGAGTTCTTATTACAGGTGTTGGAATTGGGCCGTGCACACTTCACACATTTTCCTCTGAGAAAGAAAAATACGTGGGTGGTTTATCATTTTCACCACCAAGAAGGCTGGGATTGGCTCTGAGGCTCCCTCAGTGGACCTCGCCTCAATTTGCAAGTCTAAGGTCGGTGAATTTGTCAGGACTGTAGAGCGAGACTCGCCACAGGCACGCTCTCCTGCCAGAAGCATCCTCCGAGCTTCGCTGGGGGTCGGCTGATCTCAGCGATAAACATTCTGCTGCAGCTGGACTGTTTTTAAACGGGTTTGAGTGAAATCTGCAGCTGATACAGGAATAATGTTGCTTATCCAGAAGTGATTCTAGTCTTGTCAGCTGCTTTAGTTGGTAACTGCTGACCTCTTGAGATTGAATTGGTGCGAGTCATTCAGGCGTTACTCTGTCTGTAGTAGTTAAGGTAGTATCTGACAGCTGTTAGACTAGTGGGCAACTAAAACTTGACTCAGCATTGAGGGGAAACAGGCAGTGCACTACGTGTACAACTGACTAAATGAGAAATAAAAACTGTTAAAAGTAACAGAGTTTTACTCTCTGAGCTGCCGTCTTCAGTTCTGAACTCTCTCACATCCAAACAGGGACTTCCCACTGGAAGGGCGTTCAGTTTAAATTTACGACTTCTAAGTGGGAAATTCCCACTTCCCAGTACAACTGGGCTGCAGCAACAGTAGTCAGAAACTAGCTGATTCTTTTGAACCCTGTGCAGCTGCACCTGGTGACGGCATCCCATCATTTTGTGGGTGAAATAATTGACATGCCTTATGGGAGATGTAGTTTGGGGTTAATGCTGGCTTTATACACTTATACATGATTGAAGCTCTGAGGACACAAAATGTCATGGAAGGCCACATTGGGCCCGCGGACCTTGAGTTTGACATGTAGGGATTAAAAGCAGACAGGTTACTAAACTTATTTTATTTCTCAGACAAAGAGAGACTCTTTAAAACGACAGTACACGTGAGCTTGTTTTTCTGCCTGAGAATGAAAGAAACAATCGAGAAACAGAACCGATAATTTCCTGTTTTTATTACAACACAAATTATTTTGAGTTTAGAAGGGGGTGATGAGGATTTAATGTTTATGTTTGAGAGGACTTGTTTTGTTTTTGGCACATCGGCTCATGGAGTTGTTAACCACGAGACAAGTTTCATTATTCTGTCTTTTTGTTAGATTTACTAAAAGCATTAAGAATGTAAATGTCTTGTAGTTTTGGACCTTAAGCAGGATTATTTTATCTTTCTGTTGAATAACGCTTCACTATTAAAGAAAAATCTCCTGATATACAGTATTAATGAAGCTATTAGAGTAAATTTGTTGAATATTTTCAAAAACACACAATGCAAAATGACGTTTGTGTTTTAATATGCAACACCAGATGTGCTTCCACTGGCTGACTCAGTGCTTCTGGAACTACCTGGACTGGACAGAAATCTGCCATTACGTTTGTACCTGTGTGCTGATGGGTCCGGATTACCAGGTGTACCTGTGCGTGGCCATATTTAAACACCTGCAGCCAGAAATCCTGCAGCGGACACAGTCCCAGGAGCTGCAGGTCTTCCTCAAGGTCAGCTGGATTTTATACAAAGATATATTGTGGTCTCAGGTAATTCTGGGTAAATCTGAAGAGCTTTTAATATATTTAGTTAGAAGTTTAGTGAGACAACTAAAACACATGAAGTCTGGGGACAGAAAGCCCCTCATTCAATATTCTAGCCCTGCTGCACATTCTCACTTTTCTTTTGTTGACGACTCAAGTTCTGCTTGATGAACACCAAATATCCAGATGAAGGTGAGCATCCTCAGACATCTCGTTCTGTCTGATAGCTGGGCTGTTAGCAGACACATCCGATGGACAGTTCCTCTGAATAAAACATCAGATTCAGACTTTTTATCCGACTCTAATGAGCTGTAGCATCAGATTCAGCTGCACGAGGCAGACTTGGAGACAGTGTTTGTAGGCTGTCCTGAGTTGAACTGTAAAAGTTTTTATCGTGCCTCTTTGAGTAAAAAATAAATTTAAAAAACCTAATTTCATATTGTTCCCAGACAGATGTGGTTTTAAAACATTACCATGACTTCCTTCTCCCGCTTCATTCACCCTGCCTCACCGGAGGACATATCTATATTTCATCTAAATTAAAATTTGAAGAGGGAAGTGACTTGTTACCGTCACTTCAGGTCCGGGTGGAGTTCAGCTGCAGTCGGCCCAAAGAACTGGATGGCTTTCTGTTGCACGGGGACAGCAGGTCAGAGCGGTGATGCTGCCTCAGTCGACATTTTTAAAGTCTTCTGTAATCCTGAGCTTCAGCCTGACAACAAAAGATAAAAACCGGGATCAGAATATAAAATACCATTTTACAATAATTAATAATGTTAGATAAGCTGCACGTGTAAACGGATTATATTCTGTTTGAAAGTACAGAACTTATTTTTTTAAAGATCTAAAACCCACAAACCGAAATATTTATTTAGCTAATAAGTCTTCTTCCACTTTAAGATATTCTCATTAATTCCTCTCAGTGAGAGTTAACACAACTCATTAATCAAACTTAAAAAAAGTTGTAGACATTTTCAGTAATTACCACATTAATTAGCCTACCTAATGAGCTCCTTAATACTAAAGTGTGAAGCTTCAACGGGACGTTAAGCACCTGTTCAGGATGTTCATCAGCACAAACTGTCAAACAAACAGATAAATACTAAAACTGCTGAGTCATTCCTCTGCTTCAGTTCAGTTTTTAAAACAAACATCTCGTCCACAGGGTTAGACCTGGACTCCTGCGGCTGGACAGCATCTGTTCAGGGGTCGAATCGCAGCTCCAGATTTCTGCAAACTAAACTGAAGCAGGGTTTGAGACTCGGCCGACTTTAAGAGAAAATTTATGGCCCAAATGTTTCAAACATTTTGACGTGAACACTGGCTCTAACACGCAGAGTCTGTTCTCCTGTGTTAAATAATCTTTTTTTTTTTTTTTTGCAGGAAGAACCAATCTGGGGCTTCAAGTTCTGCAACTATCTGGACTTTATGTTGGAACTGGAGCGCAGCTACAGGAACGTGGTTCTGACAGACATGAAAAATATTAAAAACCCCGTTCAGTAAAAAATAAACATTTGTTTTTTTCATAAGCAAGTGACAAAGTAAACGTCGACACTGTACGTGGTCATTATTTGTATGAAAATGTTTTTGACTTATTAAAAATATTAAACTTTGTTTTACTTTAAAGCAAACAGCACTGATAAAAAATCTCCTCTCCTTTCACAAGGAAAATAAATAATTTTATGGTAATGGTTTTTTACATTCATAATTTGCCTTTATGTGTGAAAAAAATAATTCACGTGCAACAAAACGTCTCCACTTTGTTATTTAAGAAGTAAATGTCCTGCCAGGTTGCAGCGCAGTGCAGCACACAGCCTCTCCGGTTGTGTACTTCTGCTGGTCGACCCATGAAAAATGCATGAGGGGTGTTTGTATTAATGCGATAAAGCCTCATTAGTACCCACAGCCTTATCTGCGTGCGCCTGTGCTGCAGTCCTGTTGTCCTTTGGAGGCCTGCATAACAAACAAATTCATCCCAGTCATCCATCTCTTGACAACTGTGTTCCTGCGGAGGAGGAGAGCAACTCGTCAAATGCCATAAAAGACGCGTCCTCTCAGAGCGTTTAACACTGAAGATGTTTAACATTTGGGCCGCTATGGGTTGAACTTTAATGCTTCTCTAATCAATCCGTCGCCTGTTTGTGGACAGAAATACTTTGCATACCAAACACCTCAAACTACATTTGACATTTCAGCCTTTTCTGAGGGGAACGAGTGGATCTGGTGTCGACTCGTGACCTGCGGTTACAGAGGCTTTAGGATCTTTTACGTGTTTTAATTGGCCGTCGGGATAAAAAACAATAAACACAGCAGCTTGTAGAGTTTTACTTTTAGCTACACGGAGTGAAAATAAATGACTACAAAATGTTTGAAGTAAACAAAAATAAATACTGTAGCGAGATGAAGTGCAACATCAGAAGACACCTTCAGGTCAGACTCTTACGTGGTTTTGGTAAAAAGTTGTTTATGTTTTTCTGACTTCAGTAAACTTCTCATATTTAGCTTTGTGCAGCGGGTTGTAGCGGTGACATGTATTAAAATCCTTCGTGGCAGACTGTCTGAACGGACTAAACACAGGTTTACTTGTAAAGGTCCGTTCTAGCCAACCAGGACGCTCTGAGGGCCTCACAACCCACTCTGTACCCTCGTGAACTCACACACACACACACACACACGCAGTCATGTAGTGGTATCTTTGTGAGGACTTACCATTGACTTTCATTACTTTCTACAGCCTAACCCCTGACCCACAGATGGCATTTTCCCTTGTGTGGACTTGGCAAAATGTCCTCACAAGGGTAGTTAAACATGCCCCCCCCACACCACACACACATTCAGTCAGCACTCACATATCTCCAAGCCCACCTAAATGGATCATTCTACAACCCAATCAGCGCTCCTGATCACATCCAAACACAGTGAGGGGTTCAGTGTTTGGCTCAGGGACACGGGACTGCACGTTGGTGGAATCAAACCGCCGACTCTCTACGAAGACGACTGCACTAACCACTGTACCACAGCCACACAAAAACCATCATCACTCCTGGCCCTCGATGCTACAAACGCAGTTTCTTTTTGTTTTTGGTGGAAAATCTGCAAACAGAACGGTCACAAAGCTGCAGCCAAAACCAAACGGCAAACTCCTGAAAAAATAAAAAATCCAGATTAAAAGACAAAAAGGAGCAGGAAGCAGCAGAAACAAAGATCCAGGGAAGAAAACAGTTCCAGGGTAACGGAACGAGTTCGGGACAAACATCTGCGAGATAAACGGCACTAAAGATAAACGGTTCGCAGACGTCTCCAGGCTCTGAGTGGAGGACGGTGGGTCCGCCTCACCGCCCGATCAACCTAATTACTACTGATTATCTGCTGCAAATTGCTTGTTGTCAGTTTTGCACCGTCCATAATCAAGATCAACAGCACAACGGATGATTATACTGTAGGAGTTACGGCTACAGTCATCATCTCTAAACTGTGTCCCCTTCAGAGGTCGAGCCGGCTGCCGCGCTGATAATCAGCTTTTCACACATAATTGGAATAAACAGCCAATTATGTCGGAATTAACGAGTGAAACAAGTCTGCAGATACACGTGCAAAGTCAAAATAAACAGCAGATGATCAAACGAGCACAACAGCTTGGTTAGTGTTTACAAGACTATCAATTTTATCCCATGAATCAGCAAAAATCTGTTTTAAATCCAACAAAAGAAGAACCGGTATATTCTGATTCCCACAGAAACACAAAGAAGTGAGGATTAAAGGCGTCGTTCGTGATCAACAAACCTTCAGGGTTTTTTTTGTTGTAATTCGTTTTTGCCTGAAAAATCTAAAGAACTTTAAAATCTGAGGATCTCTGAACAAAAGGAAGGTTATTCCAACATTTTCTGCTCACTTTATTATTTTAACTCCTGTTCTATCTCTAGATAAAAAGCCATCAACACATTTTATTGGCTCTCGTTCTCTTGTTTTACAGATTTTAAAACTGATTGGGTTGTTTAGACAAACCTTTTACAGAAAAATAAGATCTTAAAAGGCTCAAACAAGCAAAAAAAGGAACTCTTGTTTATAATAAGAGTTGTTTTGGTCCAACATCAAATCTAATTTGTGCCTTTTTGTTATTATATCAGACATTATTCATACAGCAGGAAATAATCTTGGATGGATCTTCCTAAAAGGACCAGAATAATCACCTACATACAGTTTTGAAAAGTCCATCTTAAATCATTATCTTTCAACATTTTTCACTCTAATAAAAGATTTTTCGGTTGTTTGCTTTAAATCGAGGACCGGATGCACAAAATAAAGTGTTTTCATGGCAAAGATGAAACTGAATCAGTATTTTTTTATTTTCGCCCGAGTCCTAACCTTCTGCATACCTGCTTATTATCGTTGATCTCGGGATGATGTGTTAGCAGTCAGACTGTGTGTTGGGAAAGACTCTCAGCTACTACCACGTCAAATTTGACCTCGACATCTACAAAGAGGTAGTTTTTGCTTTGTTTTTACTAAAATCCATCCGGACACGGTTCATGAGATCGTTCTGCTAACACTACAAACAAACGCCAACTCTGCAGCGGGAGGAACCGTGGCTCGTAAGAACTCCACTCGGACCGGCTCGTGTTTCTGCACGACTCCATCTTATTAAAGATTCATCGCGTCTTTGTTTCTCCAAATACAAAGGTTAGCTGTCCCCAGAGCTCGTGTTAGCTGCTGCCACCAGTGTCCAAACGCTCTGACAACGAGGTCAGGCGTCGCCTCCCCGAGCTGAAGGTTTGAGCGACTCGTTTCATGAAGTCCAAAGTGAGCGGCGTCCGTCCAGCAGCGACGAAACATCAGTTTCTGTTAGAGAAGTGGAGCCTTCATGTTTTCCTGCAGGAGAAAATAAAAGCATCTTTCTCCTCAGCAGCTCTGACAGACTCTCCCGCGTGGACTCAGCTGATGAAAACGGTCTGCGCTGCTGACAGACGGGTTTCAAACGGGCCGGATCACGGTCCCGTCAGCGTCGACGTTTGTATTCCCGCTCCTCGCATCTTCATTCAAACTCTGAGATCTGGAGCGACGACAGCTCGACGGTAAGTTTTCTGTAAATCGAAAAAGAAAAGATGCAGCAGAGCCGAGCGGCGATCAAAGAAACCCAGAGCTGGGCGGAACCGTAAACTCTGAGGTCCAACGGAACACGTCGATGTTCAGAAAAGCCAAACACGTTCACTTCCTGTAAACCTGCCGGGTATCTTGTTGCAGCGGTTCTGTTCATTTAAGATTGTTTAGTCAACCACATCCAAGATGGCTGCCGCCAACAACCGGTCTTCATAAACACAACACGACTGTAACTCGGACCTTAAAACCTGGTGTGGTAGTAGCTGAGACTGATCCTCTGGCTGCCTGTTGTGGCGAGTATCTGCCGTTTAAAACTCTGAACTCTTCCACTTCCTGACAGGGAATTCCCGCTGCTTCCAGTTTAAATTTACGACTTACAAGTGGGAAATTCCTACTTCCCGGTACAACTGTGCCGCAGCAAAAATGCAGCAAACACAAATTTTTCCAGCTGCCCGGTATTTCTGAATGCCGTGCAGCTCCAGCTGGTGGTGGGATGCTGACGTTTTGTGGGTGAAATAACCTACGTGCATTATGGGAGATGTAGTTCAGACCACATTAAATGTCTTGGCGGGCCACTGCTGGCCCACGGTCCTTGTGTTTGACACTCTGAGGACTAAGGTTGTGTAGATGTGTTTATGTTCTCCTCACCTTTCTAACTTTGTGACTATAAAATGATTCGATGTAACTTCTACACATGCTGCCGTGGAACAGATCGGTTCTTTAGGGACAGTTAAATTAGCATTTTTATTTCTTAAAGTCAATATTTTCCACAATATAGTGAAGTGTTCTTTGTGTGCATGTGAAGTAAATGACTTTGGGGATTAGAAACTCTGATCCAGACTGCTGTTCGAGGTTTATTGATAAGTACTTCATGCGGCACAAAAAAAAAAAGGTCACTGGCATCCTTAAACACAAATGTCATTAGAAGCTGCTTTTTTATTTTCCTGCTTCATTTGAATGCAAACGGAGAATCACTTTATTGATCCCAAACGTGCAGAGAGCGATGTTAGAGGCTCTCCACCTTCTCTTTGTTGTGCTCTGCGTCTCGCTGAGCTCTGCTGGGTCTTTCTTTAATTTAAAGCGTGGCCCGGTCTTGTTTAGGATGCACGCTGCAGGCTTCCCCCGAGTCGGTCTGCCTGAACCCTGCTGCCTGTCAGACCGTCAGGGAGACGCAGAGAATTCTAAATCCCCGCTGCACGGGC
The DNA here is from genome assembly GCA_034783495.1 of Millerichthys robustus. Classification (NCBI taxonomy): domain Eukaryota; kingdom Metazoa; phylum Chordata; class Actinopteri; order Cyprinodontiformes; family Rivulidae; genus Millerichthys; species Millerichthys robustus. Next base: position 2,105,187 of record JAVKLF010000060.1, on the reverse strand, counting down.
TGCAGGTCCGGGCTCTCCCCTCGTTACCGCCGAGCCTTTAGATTTGTGGAGCAAAAACCACAAACGCTTCCCAATTCTAATAAATCCAGTAATATCCTGCATGAGCTGGAACATGAAGTTTACTCCTGGCAACAAACCAAATATGTAAAAAAAACAACAACAACAAAAGACTCAACTGGGATAAATCCCAAGACTCCGCTTTACCAAAAACACTGGCTGAAAGCTCGACTCTGCCAAAGCCTAGAAAGCAATCGGTTTGGAAATAAACTACAAAACTAATGAGCAGCCATTTTAATTTCCTACCAATACGTTGATTAATTTTCCATCTGCGCTCCACATCACCAGCAGACGCACCTCATTAGGTTGAAAAGCAGCCTAATATTTTCTACCAAGGTCCTGGCAGGAGCCGGCACGTCCCCCAATTTAAATAATGTTTTGTTTTCTAATAAAACATGAATTTATTCCTCTCTTTGTGAAGCAGATCTGTGAGGAGTCGCTGTTTAACTAAAGACAGAAAAAAGGATTTGATGTCATCTTTTTAACAAACACGGCAAAGGAAAGACCGGCACAGAAAGCAGATGTAGAATTTGATCAAATCTGAACAAAAACAAGAGAAATATCTTCTGCAGCAGCAACACTGTGACCAGAAATCCAACTAAAAGATTAGAAAATTCCCCAAACAGCAGCAGATGAAGTCAGGAGCAGCAGTTTGAATCTTTTCTAAAGCAGAAAGAAAGAAATGTGATCTCTTATTCTGCTCCTCTGTGGCGGTGAGTCGAGAGATAACTGTCACTTTAAATTCATTCCATTTAGGAGGTTTTAGAAACGATCGGTGCCGGGTCATCGTCAGCAAGATGGTAGCAGAACCTGAAATCTTATTCAAGTCATCTGTTGAAGATTCCTGTATTTTACAATAAAAATTGCGGGTTTTTCCCCAAATCGTGGCGCCCCAGAACATTCTGCATGTGATGGAGATGTGTTTGGACAAGAGAACCAGCTGTGAGCAAAAATCTGAAAACGATCCCCCCCCCCACTAACATGTTACAATAAACCAAATAAAGAGCATGTCAACACAAACAACAACAACAACAACGCTTTTTATCCACTTTTTCTTCCAACACAAACAGAAAACTGCACCTGATGACCCCACTTTACGCTGCGCTCTCAAACGTCCCGCAAACGTGCAACAGTTTGGGACGAGAACGGCCACGATCCACAGTTAAAACAGGAGTGTGTGTGTGTGTGTGTGTGTGTGTGTGTGTGTGTGGGGGGGGGGGGGGGGGGATGAAAAGGTGCAGATGTAAACACACACACACACACACACAGTCAGTCAGTTGCGTGTGAAATGTTAACTTTAAGGCTTAATATGATGAATAAACCAAAAGATGACATCACAGTAACTGTGTCCACCTTTTATATCTCAATGAGAATGAGTTCAATTTATATTTTATGTTTTTAATGTTTTCAGATTTTCATCACTCAGATAACTGAATGTAAAATTGAGTTTGGAAACAAACACCCCCCCACCTCTACTCGTCCTTTGTTCTCCAGGTGAAAACATCTGTTCCTAAACTTTGAGTTGATTCTGACGAGGTGGTAAAAATCAGGGTTTCATCCCAGAAAAGAAGCTAAAACTCACAACAAGAATTTCACATTTTTACCACCTAATGACACTTTCATGTAAATTAGAGCCGCTTTATTGGCCGGTTTGCTGCACACGGGAGGTGTGAGGCGTAAACGGCTGACGAGGCAGAATGCTAATGCAACATTGTGGAGCATTTAATATGATAATTAGTTTATGACGTCCTCGGGTGACTTTCCCAGCATGCTTCACAAACTGCAGGCTTTCTATGAAGAAACAGGAACGTTTCAGTAAACATGGTCATAAAGCACATTTTTAAGGATATACATCCTTTAGAAGATCCAAACAACCATCGTAACGAGCTCTTCAACGAGGAGCCGACAACGTTTTTTTTACCTTTGAGATAATTTGGATGTCTGCGGTCCTGATGAAAGGATTTTCTGCTGCATGGATCCGAGGTGAAATCCACCTCACACAGGTGTTGTTTGGACTCTGGGTGTGTTAGAAGCAGGAGAGCAGATCTAATAATTCAAAGATAAAACTGTCGACCCCTGACTGAGGTCAACGGAGGCGCCCGGCCGTGTGCCTGCTGACATTTCACCGACCTTTTTAAATCTGGAAAGTGTGTTTATCTTTAC
>JAVKLF010000060.1:2006900-2018666 GCA_034783495.1 Millerichthys robustus | reverse complement strand
TCAAAACGCAAATCTGTATTACAAAATTGATTTGCAGTTTTTATCTTTTTGCAAATATTAGTATGTTTAAATGTTAACACAGATATGGAGCATATGGAAAGGATGTATCTTATGTAATGAAGGGAACAGTTGTGTTGTTGAGCACTGAAAATATGAAATTCACATTCATGTTTGATAGAGATCCTATTTACTTTTTAGACGCACACAACAAAATCAATATTTGCTTTCTGTCTGCTGTCGCTCTGATCAAGATGTTCTCCTGAAGGAAAAATAAAATACTTGTATATTTTTCGATCCAATTTGTGAAAAGCTGTGGATAAGCAGAGGAAATCCTTCACCACAGCCAACAAAATGTTAACAAAATCAGTCAGACATCTCTTGGTTTCCCAAAAAGATTTCCATACATAGAATATCACATGCTGTATTTCAGAAACAGAGGAAACCCTTCACTTTGTCTGTTTTCCTTCTGACAACATCCTCATAATCCTCATGAATTTAAGCCTGGAAAGACATAACTCTTCAAAACCTGGAATAACACAAAAATGTGATAACAGAGAAGGTTAAAATAAGCTTGATTAAAACTTCTACATAAGTGAAACTACAAGTTAGACATTTTTGGTCTCTCTTGAAAAAAGGTTTTATACATTTTTGGACTTCAACTTTGATTGTTAAATAATATACAGACTAATTTGATTAATGTATAAGGAAACAAGAATTCTTTCTTCTTTGAAAAGGTTTATCACTTGCATGCCAGAGTTTTAGACTAAGATCATCTCATGTTGAGAAATGTTTTGGTCAAAGCTTGAAAATAACTTCAGGTACAATCTGGTGCTCAAGGTTTGTGTTGGGGATGACTCTTAGCTACTACCACACCAAAGTTTAGCTTAATATTTGTAAAAGGGACTGAGTTAAGAGTAATGTTTGATGGGGTTGACTAGCTGTAGTGGATTTTGAGTTGAGTTTGCTCTCTCGGATTCATTTGAGTCTTCTGCTGGTTTCATGATTGTGGTTAAAGCTGTGCAGGAAATGATGCTGGTGTCTCATCAACCCTGCATGTCTCACCATCTTCTACCTCCAGCAGCATTAAAACCACACATTTCTGAAACATTTCCCATCAGGACCTACACGCTCCCGGTCCCAAGGCGGCGACTGAGACGCCGTTGTCCCGCGTGACTCGTTGTCCCGCTCCGTGCTGACTGTGGATGAAAGATAAGATCTTCCCTGTTTGTGCCAGTGATGAGGTGAGGGTTGTTGCTTTGCAAAACAGATGCAAATGAACATTTGGCTTGCCGTGAGCTGTGTGTTGACATTGTTTTTCAAAGAAAAATTGCTCTTCATCCTGTTTGTGCATCCAGTCCTGTGGCACATCTTCCTCTTCGAAATGCACAGAGGGGTAAAAAAAAAGTACGCCGTGTCTTTATAAACACACATCTCAGAGAGAAGGTGCTAGGGGGTTGTAAAAGTCTCTGGGCGCCACCTGAAGTTGAATGTTGATGACAGATGAAACGTCTCAGTCCTCTCCCTCCCTCCTTTTGGACATACTTATTTCCCTTCACTGGAATTTTCTTCATTTATCTCAGTTGTGGTGTTGTTGTCGTTACTTGTATCCCCAGTTTGCTTCTTTCCCCTTTTCTGTTTTGCTCAGTTCAGAATTCAGCTGTTATTTTTGTCCTCAGTTACTTTTCCACTGAGCTTCTTGAACATACGTGTGCTTCAACATGAAATTCCACTTCTGCTTCTTCTTTGCCAATTTCTAGAGCCCGTAATTTATTCTCCTTCTCAACAAACTCTGCTGCCTTTTAGGTTCTGTTTCTGTGTCAGCCGTTTGAACTAATTGCCCTGGTCCTGCCTCTTTTCTCTGAGTGGAAACCAGACTCTGGTGTGTGTGTGTCAGGTAGAGTTACTGCCAGTCCTCTCCAAGTGCTTTGTTGAATTTTCTAATGGAAATAATAGCTCTGGCTCACAATTACCGCCACTGATTTATTTTAAAACATAGGTGTTTATACTGATTACTTGCTTCTTATTGTTTTGCAGATTTTTGGTATTACTCATTATTGGCTGTATTTACTTTAAACATTTTCATTCAGAACCAAGTAAAACACAATCAGAAGAAAGTGCTTCAAAACTTGGTGAACCGGTTCATTTGAAAACCTTTTCAACAGACATCAATAACATGAAATAGAACTTGTAAGTGGTCCTCAGTAAGCGTGTTTTTTTTTTGTGGGACTTTATTTGAGACACCACAGAGGTAAATTAATGCTACATCTGCTTTAGTTGTATCAGGAGGCTTAAAACACTCCCAGAGAAAAAATAAATTGACATCTGGTTTAATTTGGTAAAATCAAGAATAAATACAACAAAAATCTAGATTTGAATGTTCAGAGCAGCACAATTAACAAAAATTTACTTTTAGGAATACATGTTGGATTGTTTAATTTTTTTCAGTCTCCATTATTAAGTAAAAACATCTGATATAATATTAATATTATGCCGTTTTATTAGTATAAAAAACCCCATTAGAGTTAGACTTATTAGCCTCCTTGACAGTCAGGTTCATCGTGACCTGATTAAAGATGAGATGTTTCTCCCTCATGGTGGATGGCTAGATACGATAAATGGTAATTGCCTTCAGATTGAAATTCAAACCTAAACCATTTCTAACCATACTGCTGAATTTATAATTAAAACAAAAGATCAAAATGGTAATTACAGTTAAATTTGGTTAAAAAAGGGCAGTGTTTGGATTTAGTGGTTCAGGTTTTAAAAAGTTAGAATAAGCTACAAACTACAAAGTTCTGATTGGTGCATACTTGTTTAGTATGTGGTCCTAATGAGCAGCCCTTCAGCTTTGGCTCATTTAAATCTACATAAGACATGGAGTTTTTTTTTCTGTTGGTCTCTTTGTATGTCAGTGTGGATTAATCTGTCTGCTGAAAGGGGTTCTGGGAAATATAATAATTTAACCTGCAGCGTTACGAGTAGGAATGTTCTTGGTTATATGTTTCTGTCCTCCTTTCTACGAAACTCTCTGTCAAGATTTACTGACTGGTTCAAATCCACACACACCTCAAACCCTTACATTATTGGTGTGTTATAGTCCTTATAATGTCCAGCTATAGCCCAGAGGGAGCCCCAGAATCCCACACTTCACAGGCAGAGAAGGTTTATTAAGCTTCATATCCTGAAGACTAACCATCTCAAAGACACCCTTACTGCTGTCACTATATTTACTCCTCCAGCTTTATTACTGTGAACAGAGTCGTTGAGCACTGATTTGGAAAGCTTGGAGCAAAACAAGACGGATCCCAAACATCTAAAATGTGTATTTTAGGTCAAAGAACAAGCCAGCCCTGAAATGTGAGTAGGGTGTAGCACTGTTAAATGAGATGACACCAAATAAAACTGTAGAACCGCAACCGTGATATTAAAACTCTCATCAGCCACTGTAATGGCAAGCCTTTTTCCCCAAAAATATATACGATTTAGCAATTATAGTCTCGTTTAGTTAAATAATGCCTAAATAACTCTTGGAGTCAGCCCATTTCAAAATGGTAGCTGCAGCCAACTGACCTTAGCCAACACAGAAATGGTTTTAACTCTGTGAATTAGAGCTAAATCAAGGTGTGGTAGTAGCTGACAGTCTTTTACAACACAATATCCAAGTGCTAACAGATACAAGGTCACAAGACACTGCAATATTATATGCAATTGTGCAAAATGTTACTTTCAAGCTTTGCCATAAGTGGATATAAAAAGTCTGTTTAAATGCCAGGTTTTAGTCAAGTAAACAAATGAGACCAAGAGAAGTAATTTCTGAACTTTGTACACCTTTAACCCATCAATAGAAAAACAAACAAAAATCTGACAAAATCCTGGTTGCATAAATATACACACCCCTGAACTAATATTTCGTTGAAGCAGCTTTTGACCCCAGTCTTTTTGGACAGGGGTCTGTCAGCATGGCACATCACGATTTGGCAATATTTCTTTCCATCTTGACAAAGGCTCCAGTTCCAGCTGAAGAAAAGCAACCTCAAAGCACAATGATGCTGCCACCACCACCATGCTTTACCATGGGTATGGTGTTCTTCTGATGATATGCAGTGTTGGGTTTGCTCCAAACATGCGTTTTGGAATTATGTCCAAAAAGTTCAACCTCGGTTTCATCAGACCTTAACACATTTTCCCACAGGCCTCTGGGGAAACTTCAAATGTGTTTTTGCAAAATGTAGCCAGGCTTTGGTGTTTTTTTTTTGTTTGTATGAAAGGGCTTCCGTCTTGCAACTGTACCACATAACCCATGCATATAAAGAATACAGAAGATCGTTGTGACATGTACTACACAACCAGTACTTGTACTACAGTCCTGTTGCTTGTTTTAATGTGGCTGTAGGCCTCTTGGCAGCCTCCCTGACCAGTTTTATTCTTGTCTTTTCATTACTTTTGGATGAGGTCCAGTTCTTGGTAATGTCACTGTTGTGTCATTTTCTCCACTTGATGATGACAGTCTTCACTGTGTTTTACTCCTTGAAAATTCTTTTGTACTCGTCTCCTGACAGATAACTTTTACCAGTGAGATCCCTCTGATGCTTTGGAAGCTCTCTGCAGACCATGGCTGTAAGATGCTGTAGGAAAATGCCAGAAAAAGCCTTCTAGAACAGCTGAACTTTATTCAGGGTAAATCAGAGGCACTTTAAATGAGGCAGGTGTGTACTGACTGCTATTTAAAATGAGTTTGAATGTGATTATTCTGAACAGCCACTTCCCCACTTATAAGATGGTTAGGGTTAGGCACACTTATCTGCTGTAGGTGTTGTAGATTAACATAAAGTTTGACTTGTTGCTTCTTTTGAAATCAAAACTTTAAATAGCCACCAGTGAGTTTTGTGCATTCTTGCATTTTTGGTGCATGAACGCATGCGGTGATGTTATTTTATCCTGTTTTTCTTTTACACAGGCAGAGAATGCCAGTGAAGTAAAATGGGCTCCGTTTGTTGCCCAGAGAAATGCTGTTTTGTTATGAGTCAATCTGGTGCCTGTGGAAGTTTTAAAATGTGCTTTCAGCTGTCCGGCGGTAATGCAGCAGTCAGTCAGCTAATGTTGCAGTGCCTTGAGCTTACACAAGACCAAGAGAAATTAGTGCCTGAAAAAGTTAGCTAAATGAAATGTCAATAGCAAGTCATCAATAACCCTTCCTGCTCCTTCTGCAAATCACTTTGTCTACTGCACTCTGCTGCACTTACCGCTTTGCTTTTAGGGTTTCAAGGAGCTCAACCATCACAGCCAGACATAAAATGAGGAATGTGCATTTAAATCTACAAAAATAAAATCTAAAAAGAGATATAGTCTACTGTTTCTCAATAAAATCTAAAATGGCATTAAATTCTGTGGAAAAGGGAGGTGCTGTGGAGTTTCATTTTACTCTGAGCTTGTGTGGGCTGACCTTTTTGGCCAAAGATGAGCATTTCAGCTTTTTTATTTATATTTTACTGATTCTATCAACACAGCAGAAAGTTTGACCTGCTACACAAGCAGGTCTGGGTTTCTTATGATTTTGTGTTTTTATTTTCTGCTGTGACTGGATGCCTATTAACAGATTTCAGATTTTGCTAAATGAGGAGAGTTCTGTCTGTTGTTGTTTTAAAATTTCTGTTCCCTAAACGTTGTAGTTCTCACTAAAACTGCTGATGCCTTCTTTTTTTGAGAGCTCTGTGCTGCACTCAGGTCTTTACTTTTACTGTGTGAACATGATTATTGCCTGCTGGCAAAACTGAAAAGTTGACTCTTTTTGCCCGCTTGTGGGTATGTGTTTGTTTCCTTTTACAGTTATTACATTAAAATTATCTGTGGTAGTGGCTGAGAGTCATCCTCTATGTATTCTTGAGTAAACTTATGTGTGATGACATGACATGTAAACCCTTCTGACTGTTCTTGGAGCCTAATGGTCGTAACTATGATCCTAATAATGTACTTCAACACAAGCTGTTGTGAAGGGAACATTTACACTCCAAGCTGAAACTAGAGAAAAGTGTTAATAGAATCCAGATAATAGAATCCAATTAACACCATGCTTAAAAAAGACTGCTTTTAGATGATGACTAATTAGCTCCTCTATACAAATTTGACTATAAAACACAGGCTTTTATTCCCGATTTTGTGGGATTTGGACGTGGAAACAGACAAACAATACAGAAGAATGCTGAGAAACCAGTGGGAGGATGCACCGAAGCTCAGACATGACATGCTGTGCATTTCTTAATGGATCATTAGCAGTCTCTCCTTGGATTGCAGGATTATTAGCATTCCCCCTGCTATAGACAGTGATGTATGCTGGGCGGTGGAGCCACACGGGGCTCCGGGTGAATGGTCGATGTAAAACCCATGGGCCTGCATGGCCAGTAATGACCACATGTAAATGTCGTAGCTCTTGGATTACTGGGGCCTGGAGGGGCAATTTGGCCACATCTTTTTTTGAGCTATGACAGCACAAGCCTATTAACCATCAACGATTATTACATTTTAGTCCACGAGTACACAACCGTGGGTTTATTATTTGAAGACAGTCAAAGAGATGTGGACTGAATATAAACATCAGAATAAGGAGCTGCGGTAAAAGTGAACCTTGTTTTGGTTTGGTTTCACGGTTGTTGTGTTGTTTAGTTCTTGTGCTTTTCTGTTTGGTGGTTGACTTGTGGCTAAACAAGTTTGTACAGCAACACACACATGCACCCACAAGACGCGACCAAATAACATAAGATCCTAGATGATCTTAACCTTAAACTCTGACACATGACAATTTATTTTAAAGTCTGGCTTTTCAGCAGGTCTTCAAGTTCTGCTGGAGCCTGTCCATCACTTGTTTATTCAAATCAGGTGTTAAAGCAGAGAAACGACTAAAACATGCAGGATCGTGGACCTTACAGGACCAGGATTGGGCACCGTCGCTGTCCAACATAAATCATAGAGATTTTATCCACGACACATAACTTTGCTTTTAGTTTGCCTCAAAGTATGGAATGAACCACATACCACGTCAGAAACGTGCAGCATCGTGTAGATGAATAGGTGTCAAACATGGATGATTTTAATGCTACGTGAGCAGAGGTTTTTTTGGTTTCTTAGACTGAAAAATAACAAAAGCCAAACTTCTGTGCATCCTGTGCACATCTGTTATTGAATAGGGACGTATTCGCTGATCATATTTCCAGTCCAGGGTTGGGTTACAGCTCATTTCAGTTTGTTTTGACACTGATCGCTCTGCCCGAACAACTCAACTCCATGATATTCAATAATAAGAAAATGCTGAGAGTCCATGCCAACCTTGCGCCTGCCTATTCTCAGTAAATACAAGCTTCAGGAAGTTAATGGCAGGAGCTGCTTTGGATTTGAAACATTTTATGCCGTGGTCGTTCTGACAACATGTCATGCAGCCCTCTAATGGGAAAGACTCTTGGATATTCAATATTAACGTGTCTCAAGTGCTACAGAGGTTGTGGTTGGCTGATCCACCCCCCCGACCAATCCAATTCACCCTAATACCCAGAATCACAGGCTGTCAATCACATACTCCATTTATTTTTCAATCTCCTGGTCCTCCCTTCTCGTCTTTTTCTGTGTGAGGGCTAGAATTTTAAATCGGAAACCTCTGCCACGCTGGAATTTATATCAGCTTTATTGGGAGTGTTTGTCAGGAAAAGAGTTTGAAGAAATTTTGTTTGAGAATCTGAGGCCAGAACATGATAAAAAAGTTGGAAAGCATGTGTTGTATCTCTGCTGGGGTTTTTTTGTTTCTGCTTTACATAATGCAAATAGTGGTGCTTTGTGCTTTCATTCCCAATGAAACAGAATCACGAACCAGACAGTTGTGTGCATCATAAAAAAATAAAGAGCAACTTATGTCTGCTAATTATTTACATTAAAGGGTGCACATTTAGAGCCATAATTAAGATATTTATCTTCTTACGGTTTGCCAAATTGAGCAGCAGAACAGTGGAAGTTTAAGTAGAAGTTTATGTACTTAGAAAAACATCTACTTTAATTGTGTTTGTATTGTAATTTAGTTTAATTAGCTTCTGATTTACTAAAGTTGTTGAGAATTACACAGTTGGTAAATAGAATTGCCCTCGAGATCTGTGAATGCCAGCTAAAATGTTAAAGCACAGTGTGAGATCAACCAGCTCCAGAGGGAAGGCAATAATGTTTATATATGGTAGCATTTCTTAAAGCAGTTGATATCGCCCGCTGCCTTTCTTGTCAGACTTTTAAACTACAATCATCTCACAATAAGAAGGGTTGGAGCTGTAGCTGTTCTGGTCAAACTTTGTAAATGACGTTGCCTCGTGACATCGTTAGGTCTGTTGACATTCAGCGCTCAGTGTATGTGTTGAGGATGGCTCAGAAACTTTACCTATTCGCCCAAACAAGCGTTTTGTACTGAATTCCATTATGTTGGTTTAACTCCACGATTTTGTCTTTGTTTTCCACATCACGAAAATCACAGGACCAGCACGTGCACGCACACACACGCACAAAGACATGGGTGAATTATTTATCGCCTTAAACCTTCAGAGACACGCAATAAAAAGACAGACCCAAAAAAATTAAACGAACTGGGAAAAATTTAAGTCTACAGAGTATAAATCTGTGAGAGTGCTTTCATAGTGAATGTCAAATTTAATGACCACACATAAGTAACTACTTCCAGTTTTTTAGTCTTACATTGTAAAAATATTCATATTACAGCAAGATTTTTTTTTTTTCTAAGAAGCGTTTCTAATTGCATAATTCCACTTCCCTCAACATTTTTGCAGTTTCAGTGCTTCCTGTTCATAAGGAAGGAATCATCCCATCATAACCTTCCTGCTCTCAAGAGCGTTTGCAACCCGCCCACAGACCACCTCAATTCATGGTTAATATGGTAAATCTACAATTTTTAAAAAAAAATGTTCTGAATATTTTTGTTTTGGGAAATAGAATTAGTTTTTGTAATTGTATTTTTTTCCCCAATGGGACAGATATCTCACCACCTCCATCCATCCATCGCCTTTTTTTTTTATCACCCTGATAGTGGTGTTCAGTTAGTTTGGTTTGTTTTCCTGTTTACTCTCAGAAACCTGCACTGCTTCTCTTCACTCTGTGGTCTGCCCGGTTCAATTTGCTGAGGAGAAAAGCAAGCCAAGTACACAAACTAAATAATTCAGCCTGCAGTCTGCGGCCGCCCTTTTCACACTGGAAGGAGATGGGTGTGTTTGCACGCCGTTTAACTTGTGTGCGTTATAATAGGAGCAGCTATTTGCACAGTTACTGATGTAAGTGGAGCCGATGCGGCTTAAAAGCACAAAGGGCGATGTTTGTTTGCAGTGGTGTACATTTTGTTAACTTTATTTAAAGCACGTTTCTGCGTCATGAACATGTCGTCGAGAAGCGTGCAGAGACGCGAGGCGTTGGATTTGAATGCACCAGCCTGTTTAAACAAATGAGGCCGTTCTGTTTGATCAGCTTTATCTTCTGATGGAATACTTGGTTCTGGTGCGACGACCCTTTTCCAGGAAGACAACGACCTCATCTGTTCGGTCTGAGCGGTCACTGAATGATTTAAGGTCACCTGACTTTGGCAGCTATGGATGATTTGATTCTGAATGACGTGATCTGAATGAAATTAGCTGGACAAGCCTGCTTGTTAAAGCTAAAATATGCAAAACACTAGCTACAATTCAGAAGTAGCAAAACAAGATTTCCTAGGTGGTGATTCTTATTTTTTTGTCTAAAATGATGTTCCAGCCCCTGAAGCTTGTAGCATGGATTCCAAGACATATAGAACACACTCTGCTGGCCCTTGGAGCGCTGGTGTCCTGATATATTTTTACATTTATTTATTTATTATTTACCTGTCCATGTTGCTGCTTCACTCAGTCTCTGTGTACATCTCCTGTCTTCCTGAAATGACCCTTTGCTCACAGTCTAAACATTCAGCTTTCTGTTGGCCCATGTGATTTTATTGGAGTAGAGGGTGTATTTTCTGGCATTATCTGCTGTTCAGTCCTCATCTGTGCCAACCTGTTAAACAAATGAGCGATGAGCTCAAGCTCCGCCGCTGCCTTGGTGCCGCATCGAAGCAGGCAACGGATCTAATGGAGGGAAGGAGAGAAAATCAATTCGCCTTTCACAAAGTCTTCGATAGTTTGCCTTTTGTAAAGCAGCGAGGTCAAAGCAAGTTTGGCTGCTTTTTAAACCAAGGGAAAGGTCAAATCAATAAATGTATGTGTATGAATTTTGAAACAGTTGCACGATTGGGTTGATGGGAAGTGTTTCGTTAGCACTTTGTGGTATGACATTAAAGTCACAATGAAATGAAAAGGACAAACGTTAACCTTGTTAAATCTCACACATATAAAAATGCTGCTGTATGATTTAAAGTAGATTTTGAAAAGGTCTTGCTGTCCAGTAGGCTTCAAAGTGGGGAACGACGCATCGATTTCAAACGGATTTATACCTGACGCTTTTCGATCCGGGTCTCATTAACCCTCTCTTTGTTTTTTTCTTCTTCTTTTTATTGAATGTTTTAAGTGTATTTTTTTACACTGATTCTTTATTACCTTTTAGACAGGTTCATTTATACGTAACAGAATATTGCTTTCCTCACCTTGTGAAACTACTTGTAAATAACTTCAGACAGAATCAATGTCTGAATGATGTGGTACTTTCACCCACCCCCATGAAATGTATGTGTTTGCTTGTCTGTTAGCAAAATATCACCTGAACATGATGCTAGTAAGTTTAACAGCAGCGTAAGATGGTCTTAGTTTAAAACTGAGACAAACACGTTCTAGCTTTGTTTTTATTTCTGGTTGTGACAAAGGTTCTTAAACACCCATCAGCTGAGTGTTTGTTTACAGCAGCATAATGCTGATTGTTGTGGTTTTTATCTTATTTTACTGATGTATTCCTTCACTTTTATCACTAGTTCTTCTTAAATGTTTGTCAGCAGATATTGATTAGTCTGTTTCTGTAGGTAAACTCAGTCTGTGGACTCAACACAAAGCTTAAGTACCAATCAGGTTATTGGAAACAACAAACTTTATGAGCTCAATCAGCTCAGTGAATCTTGGTACATGCTTGCTAGGTTGGTACCCAAAAGGGTTTGTGAGATAAATAAAAAACTAGTTTAAATGTGATTCTCTTCTGAGAAATAGCTTTCCTTTTTGACAGAATACCTTGTGCAAAAAAATTGGAAGCAAGACAGCTGCAGCTAGCCATCATCAGAAAATCGTGTTAAACCCACTGTTGTGTCAGCTGATAGTGTGGTAAGGCATTATTCATCCACCCACAGTATATTGCTAACCCACATACGGCTGTGGAAATCCTAAATTGCTCAGGAAATCCCTCACTGATCCCCGAAGAACTGGTCGCTAAGCGAAGAGAAGGAAATTGTCCCCCACTGAGCAGGGAGAACATGTGAGGAGGTAAAGTGGACAAACCAGTTCGGTTGGCGAGTTTTGTTCCACAACACTACGGGTCAGAAAGCAGGAATTGTCAGAGATTTGTGTTTGGTCTCTTTCTAAAAGGTTTTTAAAAGGAATTTTTGCAACAGAAACCCAGTTTTCAACATAACAGCTGCAGGGGAAAAGTGGGGTAAAAGTTTTATCAGAGTCTGTTTTGACAAAGTCACAGAAAGTTTCTTTAACTTATTATTTATTTAAAGAAATTGTCTTAGTTCCGTTAATTGATTTTCAACATATTCTCTCTATATATTTGTATGTATTTTAT
>JAVKLF010000060.1:1976097-1989746 GCA_034783495.1 Millerichthys robustus | reverse complement strand
GTTGCTTCCAGCATTAAAATGTTCATCAAAGCAACAAGTTTTAAAATGGTTTCATTTGTCAATTTGGGCAGAAACTCCGGTTTGCAAATTTGTGGAAGTAATTCCTATAACTGTGATGATTCTGACACAATAACAAGTTAACCTCCTGCAGTAAATATCACAAGGCTGTCCTCTCTTACTCCTCGAGTCATTACAGACTCCTCACAGTGACTCCCCTGGTCCGAAGCTACTCGTGTAGAACAGAAGTGTTGAAGACGCTGCAGTCCGCTGAGCCATCTGCTATCTCGCCACGCTCAAGTCTGAAACAGAACCCTCACTACTTCCAAGATCATCAGACCTCACAGACCTCAACTGAATCCTTTGAATTTTTTTGTTTTTATAGTCCTTCCATCTGGACCTAGACACAAATTCTTGATCTGGTAAAAAGCTTCTGTCGCCGTGACCCGGTCCAAGCTGTCTGACATCACAGATCTTTATTCACACATGTTGAAGCTTCACTGGGTGGCCCGGATCGTGTTCAAACCAGATCGTGTTGAAACCTTGCCTCCTGATACATTTAGTGATGATCAATCTACTCATCAGTTGCTGTTTTTATTTCTAATCCATCTACTTGTTTAATGCAGCGTTATTTATTACATAAAGTATGAGAAAAGGGGTCAGGATGCTGCCATGGCTGAAGTGCGTGACTAAATTTCTTGCATTGTCAAGCAAACACAACTGGATCTGACACATTTTCATGTGTAACTAATCGAAACAGAAAACAAGACACCATTATTACAAATTTGTTTGACACAACATGCAAAAATAACTTCTTCGTGCCAACTTTAGCAAACGCACCTACTTTGGTTTTATATTAAACTGGCAGTTTTCCATTGTTTTTGTGTCTTTTGTTTTGTTGTTTTTACTGCAGACAGATCATCAAGATGAAAGCTACTTTGGCAAGAAAAGATAATTTTGCCTGACTGATTTAGGTAAATAAATAGCTTGTCAGCAGGACGACATTTAGGTGTGTGTCCCTAAATGTAGATTTATTTTCCTCTGGTAATGGCATTACCTTAGTGACTCTTATTTTAATCGCAGGGATTGTATTTTATGTGATGACATTAGTATTCTGGTCGCCGTGACATACGTGTTCTCTCAGGGAGATGCAGGAGGATCAGCGTGAGGGAAGGAAGCGCTCTGACAGCACAATGGAGCGGAGAAAAGTGTCTTGTTCTTTTTGTTGCTCTTCAGGCTTGAATGGGCCGAAAATGTCAGGAAAACAGGAAGAACAATAAATTGTTCAGCTGAAAGTGGGGTCAAGTTTGTGTTCTGCTTTATGCTCTCCTTTTAATAACCGCAAAAAGCATTAAATTCAACATAAAAATAGATACAAATAATACATTTCAATGCATAAATGGTTTTATAACTCAGATGAATGTCTTGCAGGACAACTGTGGGCTCAGATGATTCAAGGACATCGTCTGAAGTGAAAAGTCAAACATGTTATCCATCAGATCAAAATAAAATCAACTTTTACCTGCCGTCTAACTTGGATGGCGCTGCCGGGCTGTTCTGTGGTGCTCCGATGTGTTCGTCCTTTCTGTAGGACCAGCAGGGAGACTCAATAAACAACTACTAACCATTTCTGCTGTTTATAATCAACAGACCATTCCCAAAACAAACACACAAAAAAGAATTGATCCCCTATTGTTCCATTTGTTTCTGTTTTGCTCATGCTCCATGTGAGGGAGCTGTACTCCACCGCTTTATTCTCTTTACTTTTTATCTATTAAAATAAACAGGCTGCCTTTTCACATCTAATTATCATTCCACTGATTAAATGCACCAAATTGTAAATTAATCTCAAAGTTAACTGCCAATTTTTGTATTTTACCCACTCATAGTTGTGTAATAATGCTCATTTTCCCTTAGAAAACAACCTGTATGCATTTGTTTCATTGGGTTCGTTTTTCATTCCATGTATAATTGTTCGATTTGATGAGTCACTGCATTACTCCTCACTGTTAGATCTAAACCACACTTCACACTGACAATTCTAAAAAGAGATGTAATGTTTTCATTTCCTAGTGAAGCAGTATTGGTGATAATAGACTGTTCGTGTTCTGTCTCTAGATCCACTTCCTGTCCCTAAAGTAGGACCGATTTCCCGTCTCTGTCTCCATATTTCTCACCTGTAAGCGGTCAGATTGCTCCTACGTTTCAGGTTTTGTGTTTGCAACAAGCAGCGGAGAACTAAAAGCTTTGCAGAGCTCTCTGCGTGCTGAATGATTTATCCAGATCCTTGGCACAGACTCACACTCCTGTGTTGGAGGGATGTTGGGTTTGTTAGTGGTTTTGGGTAATGAGTTCACTGAAATTATGATTTGTGTGTCTTACCTCCTGCTATGACTCTAATCATCATAGAGGAGCAGAAGTGCTGATGTTTCATCAGATCTGATGATCGCTCCTTCTCACCATCTGTCTGCTGAATCATTAATTCGACCTCCGAACATCGCTCTTTAACTTTCACTGCTTTTTTCACATCTTTGTTTTGAGTTTGAAGCATCTGGTGTCAGAAGGATTGATGCACTAACACGCTGTCAGCATTTGGAATGACTTTTTTGTTCATTAATAGTGATTTACTCTGCAAGTTTCAATAAGATTTGAACAGTGATTCATGTGATGCAGACAGACACTCAAACTCTATCATCCACCTTTACTTTTTAATAAATAATTATCTGTGTGACACACAGGAGAAGATGTGAACCTATAAAAAAACATGATTGAGCTTTAATTTTGTGACGTTTTTTTCTTGCAGGGAGCATAAAAGGAGCTACAATCGTGGACGCTCTGGATACCTTGTTCATCATGGAAATGTTTGACGAGTTTGATGCTGCCACAGAGTGGGTAGAGAAGAACCTCGACTTTAATGTGGTAAGTGAGCGTGTCGGTGTACTTGCAGTCATTTAATGGCCAAGTTGAAAGATTTATCAGAAAGTCCTGGCACTCGCCCACAAGCCACAACTCAGGCAGTAAACACAGAAACGCAGAAGTCTGTAGTACTGAGCATCCTCTCCAGACAAACGACCATTTGGCGCTTTCATCTGAACAAATAAAAAAGCTTTCAGTTCTCAAAAATACTCAAAGCTAAAGAAATACTGTTCTCTCTTCCAGTTAAACAAAAAGGCTCTTCTTGTTAAGAACATGCTTTTACTCAGAACAAGACAGCTGTTTATGGAAAAACTCACTGTTGTCTTCTGGCACATTTATGCACCGAGCAGAAAAATACAGCGACGTCTTTGCAAATTAAACAGCAAGATGTCAAACTCAGTTTTTTTGTTGGCCTTTGGCTGTTCTGTGGCAGCATTAGGAAGCATGTTGCAATCAGACACATGGGTTTTCCAATTCTTCATTTAAAAATTGATGCATTTAAAATTTATCTTTATTTTTTTTAAAGGAAATCTTAAAGTAGTACTTTTAAGGATTTTTGTTTTGCACTCAAAAGTTTAAATCATAATTTAAAAAAACAGCACTTTGTGGTGAAGACATTAAACTCTGCAGGTAAAACAGAACTCCATTTATTTTATTTTTCATTATTTATTTTTCCGGTTTGGACTAATGAGCTTTGTAACGTGGGCTCGTGAAGATAAGTGCGTCAGCTGAAAACACGGACGATTTGCCCCTTTCCTTTGATGTCTGCCTTTATTCTGGAGTCATCCTCGTTACAAGTAAGAGTTTCTTGTTAAGGAGAGGCAGGAGACATTTTGCTTTTGTTTTAGTCATGAATACAAACAGGACTCTGCCATCAAATTCAAAATTACTCTAGTTTTTAATGTCATTAATAAGAAATATTTTACAAAGTTGTATTTTTCCCCATTTGACCAGTACATTTTTCTTTCTCTGATGTTAACTAAAAATATGTGCAGCACAAAACGTATCAGACCCAGAAGATCGTGCCATCCTCAACCAGTAAAACTGTCTTTTCCACACAAGATTTCTTATTGGATCCAGGTTTACCTCGTTGTGTTTTAGGTGGATTTTTATCTGAAGTTCTCGGTCGACTCTCTGCTTGGACAAGGTCCTGCTTACTCAGTCTCCCGTGTTCCTAAATGTTGCACCATCACGAGACTTGAATCCTCGCTCGGCAACTTTTTTCAGGAGTGAAATAATGTCAGAGAAATGCTGACTCATGGGGTCATTGTCCTGCAGCTTAAAGCAGTGATGGCTGCCAGTGCAGAATCCTTTCTAAACTCAAACTCCACTTTTTATTCAGATATTCTCCTCCTGCATCACAACAGCCTCTGTGTGGCGGAGGCAAGAATGCACTTTTAATCAAGACAAATTAACCAGACAATCAGCTTATTTATTTAGTCATTCTTATTTTTTTTGGGGGGGGGACCCCAGAAACAAACGGGATAATTTGTTTGGCACATAATTTGTTTTTTCGCCTACCAGCCCGTTGTCCTATCTCTGTTTTACAGCAGCAACTTACAGGAGCTGTCAGTCAAGCTGCAGAACCTCATCAGACTCAGAAATCAGAGATTACCTCTATTGTTGCTCCTTAAACAAACGGCATGACGGAGTTGGAAGTTTTAATTTACATGTGCCATTGTCTACATGTTTTTGCCTGGAGCGATTGTATTTTTTATATTACTGACTTTTCCTACTGCTGTACAGAGCAGAGGTTTGTTTGTCTCGATATCCTCAGGCAGCAGTTTCGAGCCCAGGTTGTGTCAGGAAGAGCGTCTGGTGTCAAACAATTACTAAATCTTTGGGTCAATCTTTTGCTGTGGCGACCCCCGAAGAAGGAGGCAGCTGAAAGAAGAAAATAAATAAAAAAATAAAATAAATGCACATTACTGTGGTATCTGTGTTGCTTCAAATCCTCCTGCACAGGAGCCAGGGGGAAAAAAATATATTTTTTCTATCATTTTAGAAAGAATATTTGGATGTCGTTCCCTCCGGTTGTTCGCTGGAAAGAGCAACATTTAAGATGTGTTGACCTGGCACCGTCAGGGTAACACTGTTGCTTCAGGCAGTGGAAAAGCAATCAGCCGCCTAATTTTCATTTTGTGTGATAAAAAAATGTAAACATCAGACCTGTGATGTAAGAGTCTAATTTGCTCACTGCAGGAATAAGAGCTAAATCTTACAATGTGTCACACAAACACGTTTGTTTTCAAAGTTTATCCACTTTGGCTGAGGCAAAAACCTGCCTTAGATTTTGGTTTTAGACCAATTAAAATGTCACATGATGAAATGTTAGCTTGTAACTAAATAATAAATCAAAAAATTGGTAGTGAAGGAGCAGGATTTATTACTGATCGATGCGTGTCTGATACGAGGTAAAGAGTCTCGGAGGGCCTTTTCTGTCCAGTAACATGATTACATGAGAGCCTCAGAAATATTTCACTCTGGTCAGAATTTATCGAGCACAGCTCTTATTCTCATCGTGGGACTAGTGTTCCAGTATAGCTAAAACTACACCAAATATAAATTTGTTGGGTAGAAGGAGAAGCATTTGTTAATGAGCTCTTTTTCTCCTTTTTGTGTTTCCCACAGAATGCAGAAATCTCCGTGTTTGAGGTGAACATCAGATTTGTTGGAGGTCTGCTGTCTGCCTACTACCTGTCTGGAAAAGAGGTAAGAAGCTTCCTGTTGTCCCCCCCCCAACGTTGCCTCTGTTTGCGTTAGTCTTGAATATAATTAACAGAATTAGTTTCAATCCTTCTTATCAAGAGTCTCAAACAAACTTCTAACTAGACTCTGAGGTGTCTGTTTCACTGAAAACCAATGTTAGCAAGTTTTATAAGATTCAGGTGTTTAGAGACGGGTTTGAAGCACTCTGTGTGTTTGAGACTCTTATTGTGAAGGATTATTAGAGTTCTGTTAGTTCCACTCAGAGTAACAAACCACATCCCAGGACTGGTTCAAAAAAGGTACTTGATGTTATTTAGCACGTAGCATCATTTATAGGTGCACTCATAAACCTCCAATACAAAGAAAAGAAGCAAATACGGGTTCAGGAACACAGTGTAGTTCACGGTTTAGTCTTAAAAGACAACACTTTTTCTTTCAACATTACCACATTTTCCAGGCATTAATGTTTTATATTCCAGCTTTATTCGCAACATGGTGACTTTTGTTAAAGTTGGAAAACAAAGAAAAAATAATCTTCCTTCTCATTTTTGGTTTCGGAGTGGCCCTAATATACCGTTGTACAATAACCCTTAATTCAAATGTTTGTTTGTCTGCTGATGTGGTTGTCAGCAAGGCTATTTCATTTTAAGAACAGAACAACTTTTAAAACTGAAAAACATCCCTTTTTAACGTTTGCATACAGAAAATGTCTGGAGTCTGATTATGGATGATCTCTCCCTTAGAGTGGCTTTGTGAAGAGATATTTACAGCAGTTTTCTCTGTGTATGAATCAGTTTACTGTAAAGAGCTTAAATAAAGAGATAATATCTTTACTGACAGTGCTTGGCGGTGATTGAGGGATAAAGTCAAATTTTTGTTAATGGCATAGCTTCCTTCTCTTATTAACTACCCGATTCAGACTGTTATTGAAAAGTTCAGCAACTCAATAGACTGAATAACCCTGTCGATCATTAAAAACCTGAATGCTGCTACTTGAAAAGTATCAAAAGAAAAGACATTCAGATTTTTGACATTTTATTTTTGACTTCCTGTAGTAGTATTTAAAGCAGCAGCGCTCATATACACTCAGGTTCCACATCTCCCGCTGGCGGTGAATGAACCAGAAGTTTCAGGCTAATTACCTCTTTATTAGCAGAAGGTGGTGAGTTCAAGTTAGGCCGAAAGCAAAAATAATTTCCAGGATCAGTGAACATTTACCATTTTGACACACACATAATCCTGTGTCAAGTGATGGATGTAAGTATTGTAGCATAAACAGCTGTAATAACCCCAAAAACAAAGCGTTCATCATTGAAAAAGCTCTTAGAAAGAAGTAAACGTAGCATCACCATACAGGTTCTGAACAAATCAGATTGTAGCTGAACAAAGCTAAAGCTTCACACTGTTATTCACAACTAAAGTTTTAAACCTGATATTCATAATTACAAAGTTAAACATCTTTAAATTCTGTTATTTCCATATTGTCTCATATCTTTAAACCAGTTCTTCCCTTCAGTAATCTATAAAAGTGTTTGTTTGCGTTTACAACTTTTATTAAAGTAGAGATAGAAATTATGGCGGTCATTGGGCATCATTTTTATTTTTGCCACCTAAAATAAAACATGACTGTTTTAACCTGCATTTCATTACAGATGCACCAGTTTTTATTTATTTTTTAAAATAAAAATCTTACCTGCAGGTTCTGATTTTGGCTGCTTTTAGATTTTCCCACCCTGAAACATAAACACCAGCAAACATTTTATTTTACTTGGTTAGGTTAAAAAAACTTTACTGTTTTAATAGAAAATAGAAATAAACTCAAATCAGATTGGTTAATGTAGAATTAACAACATGAAGGTTAAAAGTTAAACTATAAAAAAGATTGCATTATCATTATTTTCCTACTCTTTGCTGCAGTGTTAAATATTATGTTTTGTAAGAAAATAAACTTACTGTTGTTCTAAAACTGTTCTTTTGTTTTGCTACATATAACTAAACAGCCCGTTAATTAGAGTAAATATTAAATCATAATTTGGGTTTGTTCCCTGGTTTCCAAAATATAAAGGTCACAAATATTGAGGTGAAATTGAAACTTAGATTTTCTGACAGCCTTCAAGCCGTCTGAATTACAGGCTCGATTTGAGTAGAAATGAAAGTTTTGTCGGGCACTATATTGAACGAGGAGTCCGACGGAGTGAGAGAACAGGTATCGAATGAGTGACTCAGTCCATTTCTGCCTGTTTGTTCTTCTCTGGCTCAGAGTCAGAAAAAAAGCTGTCCCTTTGATGAAAATTTGATCAGTAAGAGTACAGCTAGTACCGACGGTGTGCTCCCTACCAGCAGGCTTTTAACGTCCCTCCTGTGTCCAGATCACAGCTTGTGTCCTCCTCCACAGAGGAAAGGAAGAAATGAAAGATGGTATGAAGCAAGTAAAGAATGTATGGAATGATGAAGTAACTAAAAGGCTTCCGGTCATCCTACTAATCAAAGCTAAGTGCTTCAAGGAGGGAAGGACAGAGAAAGGACAGATTGGAATGAAAGGTAGTGAGCGAGAGGGGGGGCAGAAAAGGAAGCAGTGCATGAAGGAAGATGTAGTACGGAGAAACGAAGGGAGACACCTGAAAGAGGTGTTGATGGATGGAGGCAATGAATTGATGTGAAGAACCAGTGATGGAAAAAGTTCTGGGAAAAGACGACTGAAAAGTGCTTTAATTGGACTCACGCTGCAGTCCTGATACAAAAGTCCAGGCATGAGTTTACAGATGGATTAAAAATCTGAAAATAAGTTCTATCTGGGATGATTTTTCTCCTGTTCTAGCTTTCGTCATTTTAAACCTTCTTTTCGCAAAGATCAAACTGTACAGAAATGAGGACATTTGGCTGTGATGAAATGTAATCCTCATCTTGGAGTCTGAGAGTAATCTGATAGCAGGAATGAGTTCGCTTCATCCCTTACATCAGCCCTGATTAAAGCAAAAATACAGTTACTGCAAAAACCCTTAAAGATTCTCAGGGATTTTATTTAAAGTCAGACTTTTAAGTCTGAAGTGGAGGATTGTGGGTATTCAAAAAAACATTGACACCATTGATGGGTTAGGAGGAGTCTGATCAGTTTACACAGCTTTACTCCGTTGAATACTTGTCCCTTCAGTTGCCGTTTGTCTGGAAAATTAGTCCCGCCAACCACCGGACCTCCTTCACAAATCTGTCTGACTGGTTCAGGTTGGCACGGCCCGTTTCATCTATGAATCTCTGTAAAAATTAGCTGAACATAAGGCTCCTCTTGCCAGGCCTTGATTCATTTCCTGAAAGGTTTTATTATTGGTGATGGATCAGATAGTCTGGCCCAGGATGGCGCAGCGTGTCGTTGCCAATTCCTTCGCTACTTTATTAGACTTCATTAAGATAACTTTTCCCAAGCATACTCACAAATCTCTGCAACACTCTGCAGAAAGGAAAGCTTGTTCATTTTCTTATTTGGCCTTTATGAGCCAGTGATGTAATTACTGATTACCAGGACTGGTTCTAATACGCTGAGAGTGGACAGCAGAAAGGTTCCTTTTAGGTTTTTAACACTAATTTGGATTCAGCCTTTTTCATATTTTGGGGGGTCATTAAAGAATTATTTTATTAGCATGTTGATTGTTTCATGTTTTTACACACATCCAACAGTAACTGTGAAAGGTTAACCTTGATCCCTGTTTATTCTGCAATTTTTGGCAGACTTATTTGATTTAATTCACCATCATGATTAAAATTTACTGTTTTATGAAACTTATATTCAGATCTTTTTCTTGCCGGTATTTTAAAGCTGCTGTCCTTGATGAGTAGCAACATTTCTGTACTTTTCTCATATTAAACACATCATATTTCTCCAAAGCTCAGATAGATTTACACAGACATGGGAACAGTTTTTAAAGTGAAATCAGCAGCAGTCTAAATGTAAAGAATTAAGTGTTCTGTGGTTGTATAGCTGTTAGGCAGGAAAATTTGAATTTTTTGCTCTTGTATCTCTCAACAGTAATAGCTTTATGAATGTTTAATAAAAGTAAAAGAGACGCTTCACAAAGAATAGTGTTCAACTTAACAACAGCGTTACTCAGTGGTGAAGTGCACATGGTGACCTTTCTCATTATACCCTCTTCTAACCATTGGTTGTTAGATTTCAAAAGCTTTTTATTGACAATTACATTAAATTTATGCCAATGGTTAATATTTGCAGTGGTGAGCCACCTTTGTAATTCTTCCTGACATGCTCTAAAGACAACTTTTTGGATAAGTCCTGACTGATGGCAGCCTGTTTTTGTTTTAAATGGTTGGATTTTGTCCGAATGTTGCCCTTTTCTTGAAGACCGACCACAAGTTGTCGAACGGATTAAAGCGTGGGACTATTTTTTCTTCCCCCGAGTCCTCGTAGTTACCACTTTTATCTCATAGCACGATGCTCCATCGTGCTGCAAAGGGAATTGTTCATCATCATGTTGGTCCTGGACCGTTGGGAGAAGCAGCGGTCTAATTTCCTGAACCTTTTACAGAATCTGATTGTTCTTGGTGGTTTATAGGAAACCAGACTCACCAAATTCTCACCTGCCTGCTGCCATCCCAGAGGAACCTGTGCACTGGTGGCACCTTGATCCAGTAGCTGAATCAACTTTAGTAGACTCTTCTGGTCCTTGCTGGTCTTTGTGTCTCACCTGTGTTCGCTTTAGGATCACAGAAATGATGTCAGCAGGTCTTTTTGCAGCAGTGATGAAAAGCAGTGGAATGAGTATTTTGGGAGTTCTGATGAAAGAAAGAAATACTTCATCTTATTATTATTATTATTATCTGTGTCATTCTTAAAACTTTAGGCCTCGGCTTTAGTTTGACATCAAATGTTCAAAACAAATATGCTGTAAATGTTCTGAGGAGTCTTCCAAAAGTCTGAATTCAGGATCAGTGGTAACAAAGTAGAGGGGACATGGTTGAAGACATGAAGGATGAGTACTGTGATCCAGCTGTTAGTCACTGTCTCAGAGGATGGAAAATACAGATGAAATACAAGTTATGCTTTTCAGTATGTTGTTGAAATAAAGCTGAAAGCTGACTTGGTGCAATTTCACCATTTCTCTCTCCCTCTTTTTTTTTTTTTTTTTACTTATTGTTGAAATTCGTCACGTCACACAGATTTAGACGAGGATTCAGACATGAGCTGTGAGGAAACAAGGACACTTTGTCACGTCTGAGGTGAGCTGCTCGTTCCTACAGGAACAATAACGTGACAAACGGGCACATGCATGCTGAAAGAGGTGACCGAGACAATCAGCCCTGATAGGCCACCTTGGAGATGTTTAATCAGACAATCATGAAGTGTTCCACACACCCACAGCCCTGTGTTTACTTCATCATCTTCAGTGTGCTGCCAACAAACAGCTTCATTAATATCTGGACATTCCACTTCACATTTCCCTCAGGTTTTTGTTTTAGTGTTTTTAAATTGTCTTGAGCTGCTTCACAGAAAACAAACGTAGTTTTTGTAACTTGGATAATCTTGTGTAATAATTTGTAGATGGTTTTTTTTTTTAATAACGTGATTTTGCCACCCTACAAAGCATAAGATCTTTCTGTGGTAGTGTACAAGAACGTACTGCATATTGCTTCACTGAGCAGCTTATTAAAATGTGAGTATTTTGCGTCTTTATTCTAACGTTGTGTTTGGAGTGGTTTATTTCTGTCTGAGTCAGAAAATAATCTTCACGGATAAACTATGTCAATATACGCTCAGAGTAGTCTAGTATGTTTAACTCCGGTGATTTAATCCCAAGTGCTTGACAGAAAGATCCTTCAATCTGTTTGTGTAACTAAATGGAAAATGGACTGTACTTATGTAGCGCCCTTCTACACAACCAGGCTACTTAAAGGGAATTTGGGAGTTTTAACTGGAAATTCAAGTACATATTTATATCAACAACATCTTACAGGCTCAAGAACTATAACAATTACTGTGCAAGATGTTTTTCAATGTGTAGCACTTGAATTATTTGTTGCGAATAACCTTCAACTATTAACACTCCCAGTTTCAACTCAGTATTTGTAAAACGGATTGAGGCAATTTATTTTATTACAATTTACAGCAGTTTGTGTTTGTTAAATTGCTAGTTAGATGCAGCGATCGTGTTGAACAGGGTTAACTTCACTCGGTGCACGTTTCGTTTGGATTTGCCCAATTTGTCCTCCTGAGATATTTTGCTAACGCAACAAACACAAGCAACACATTATCGCCCTTTCGCCTTCTGTGGCAGACGCTCATTGAATCTCTTGTTTCCTTCATCTTTTCAGTGCTCTGTCATACCTTACCTCTTCTGATTAAAGAAACATTTAATTTCATTCGACTCATTCGTGTCTTTGCAAACTGAAGACTTGGAATCAGAGTCCAGTTCAAACAAACTCGCCCTCTTTCCCTGACAGGGACTCTCACCGACACAAAGCCACACTCGGTGTAATCCCATCACTGACCTCATGCTGCACAGGTCAGCCTGACAACCTGCACTATTGATCAATGACATTTGACACACACACACTCTCACAGCGATGCAGTGTGTTGAGTGCAGCCAACGGACGGCTTCTATCGGCGATCCTCAGGAAATCCATTTCACTCAGTGAGAAAATTGGCTTTGCTTGAGGGACGGAGGGAGAAAAACAGCCACGCCATCCCATTCCCCTTATGGCCATGTCTGCTTTTTCTCCTGCTGCATTCTAGTAAAGCCCCTTACATATCCCCGCGCGCACACACACACACAGATGTAAAGGTTATTTACCATCCGTGGAGAATGAATTTCTCTGGATATCTATCTTAATCCCTTTTTAAGACTGGTTTAATCTGCGGTGAGGAAAGGTAGCGGGGCTACAGATGAAAGGACAGGGTTTGAGGACAGAACAGGAAAGCAAAGAGTTTGACATCACGATCAATTAAGGTATGGAAGTCTATGTTAAAAAGGTTCTTATTGCAATCACTGAGCAGCATCTGCTCTGCTGGATCTGAAAGCGATGGGACAGATTGTTAGCAAAACACACACATGAAGGCGGTATGTTGCGATGCAGGATACTTGCATTTGTTAGCAGCTTGGGTTTTATTGTGTTACCCAACCTCACAGGCAGCGAACGACCGGCTGTACCTGAGCCACAGGTTGTTTTTCTTTTGTTTTAGCAGTCAGATTTAAGAGGATTAGCTCACTGAGAACACGACTGCAGGCTATAGTATTATCTTGCACACATACCTTCACACAAACACAGCTAACTCCTAACTACCAGAACGGTTTCTGTTGAGAACCCCGTCTTATCTTCAGTTTTGTCCGGCATGTGGCAGTGTTCCTGCCGTGGATCATTAAGACACACTCTTTTATCCATTAGGTCTCAAAAACGCACACAATCACTCAGAGCAGCAGGCAGCTTTACTGTGAGAAAATTGGTTTGATCCAAAGGGTCACACATGGACTAAATCTTCTGTTTCCTGTGGCTCAGGAAAGAAATCGTCTTTGTGTGTATGTGTGTGTGTGTGTGTGTGTGTACTTGTATTTGTTATCTTTTTAGGACAAACCTTCCTTGTCAAGACCAGTAATCCTTATGGGGACCAAAGACTTGTTCTAGTACGGTCGGATTCCATTTTTGGGTTGGGGGTTCAGTTTAGGACTAGCGTGTGAATTGAGTTTAGTCTAGGTTTAGGGTCAGGTTTGTACTGGTAGGACTAGGTTTAGGGTCAGGTATGTACTGGTAGGACTAGGTTTAGGGTCAGGTATGTACTGGTAGGACTAGGTTTAGGGTCAGGTTTGTACTGGTAGGACTAGGTTTAGGGTCAGGTATGTACTGGCAGGACTAGGTTTAGGGTCAGGTTTGTACTGGTAGGACTAGGTTTAGGGTCAGGTATGTACTGGCAGGACTAGGTTTAGGGTCAGGTATGTTCTGGCAGGGTTAGGGTCAGGTTTGTACTGGTAGGACTAGGTTTAGGGTCAGGTATGTACTGGCAGGGTTAGGGTCAGGTTTGTACTGGT
>JAVKLF010000060.1:1910358-1931993 GCA_034783495.1 Millerichthys robustus | reverse complement strand
TGTGTGTGTGTGTGTGTGTGTGTGTGTGTGTGTGTGTGTGTGTGTGTGTGTGTGTGTGTGTGTGTGTGTGGTGGCTGCTGCTGTGAGGAGTGCAGCTTATTAACCTCTGCAGGATGCTTCATCCCTTATTGTCACAATTTTCTGTCAGATTTCATTAAGATGCAATCTCTCTCTCTCTCTCGCTCTCACACACACACACACACACACACACACACACACACACACACACACGGTGACTCGTGGAGCTGTAAAGTGTGCAGGGAGAATGATTTGATGAGTCATTCTTAACGTTGACCTTGAAGATTTCCTCTCTGCCTTCGGACAGCCTGGAGCCGCGGTTCTGGTCGGTTTTAATTGGCTGAGTCTGCAGTATTTCATGTCGCCAGAACAGGAGAGACCCGGATCGGAACCAGAACACAATTAACTGTTTTATATTCAGGAAATACTTCTTCTCACCTGTGTGTTTTTAGTGTTTCTGCAACCAAATCTGCCTCACTGATTCTCTGAATGACTTCTGATATTATGGGATGGAACTTTCAGGACTTACAGTGAAATTAATCTTTGCAAATTCTGGCTTTAATTCAGACTGATTAATAATAACTTTCTGTCACAACATATAAAGTAGTAATAATAACCATTCAAATCATTTAGGCTGAAACTTTATTCTGAATTATTATAATATTGGAAGACTTTTTTCCTTGTTATGGATGTCAATAAGTTAATTTAACTAACTTAATTCCATCAAAACACTTGTAGTTCAGTTGTTGATCAATTAATTAGTTTTGTTAATTAATAGATATTTTTTTGCCTGAAGTGATAATTATCTGCTTTTCTTGTGCATTGAAACAAATAAATGAGCTGCTTCTTAATATTAATTTACCTTTATTTACCCTACAAAAACCTGCAAACATTTCTCATTTGAGTGATTTAGGGAAAATGTATAATTTGCATTCATCCACGTGTCAGTTGCTTCACATCCTGCTGGGGCTGATGGGAACCCAACACCCAGCTGCACATCGACAGGGCTGGAGGAGAGGCTGCAGCTGACTTTATCTCTGCAGAAACAATTTCACAGACTGTAACGTTTCACGAGGAGGTTCTGGAACTGTACCAACGCTCAGGCGGTAAGAGACATGACTGATTGATTTCTCTCGCCTCCAAAACACCAAGAAAGTGACTCTCAGTGTGAGAAGATAGCGCTCAACATCCAGGCGAGAGGGAACTCGACTTTATTTACATGACACTTCTGTTGGGGACAACTGTATGCAGGGATATGGAAAAAACATACCGCCGTTTTTAACAGCAAAATCTCAGTTTTATCACTTTTATTTGTCACGGCTTCAGGAAGTCAGGATCCAAGAATGCAGGCTGGCACGGGGAGTCTGACAAAGCAACTCAAATTTTTATTTAAGCAAAACACCGGAGGAGGACCGGATGTGGCACGAAAGTCAATAATGAGAACAGACGGGACATATTGACCGATGAAGAAGTGGAGACACTTCGGCTAAAAACACAGATCCTGACATTTTCACAAGTTACAAAACACTGCAACCAAACTATTTTACCCTCAGGTGTGTAACACCTGTGTTTGCTTCAGTCCATTTTGTTCTTTACCTCATTAGAATCATCCTTTCTGTGTTTGCGGTCATCCATCTGCGAAGGAGGATTCTGTCTGAGCCCACCGAGGGTTTCAGTGCCAACCCAGAGATTGTGTCGGCCCAGAAGAACGTCACGCACCGACTGTTTTCTCACAAACTGCCCAAGTCTAACCTCGCTCTGCTCAGATCTGTTCAGGTGATGCAACTGTAGCTGGACGAAAAGCTTTTATTATTACTACAAGTAGACTAAAGAATCCAGGTTTCAGTGACCGGGCCTACAGTCTGGACGTTGTTCTAGAACTGGGAATTCAGACCCACACTGCGTCGATGGATGTGCCAAAGTTTTAGGCCAAACTTGTTCTTGGCCTGAAGCTAAGAATCCACAGGGAAGCTACCAACAGAACCACTTACTATCAGTTTTCTCATTTCTTACTACCAAAAACATAACAACCCATGACAGAAAAGTTACAGTGACAGTGAGTTTTTAAAATGCACTTCTTATTGTATCATACAGCCAAATCATTTATCAAATTGCGGCCGTTCTTTGGTTGTTCTCTCATCTCTTTTGTACGTTTTCCTGAAGATAACGTCCCTTCTGGGCCTTTTTTCTAAAATTGGCAGACATGTTTGCTCCCCTCTCCCTCCCGTCCAATCTTTCTGTTTATCAGTCTGTCCTTTCCTCCAGCTAAAGGGCATCCAAACAACAGCAGGGCTCACCATGACATCACATAACCTCCAGTCTGTCTTTCCACAAAGATGAGATCAAATTGATCCCTCAGGGGGGAGGGAGGGGGGCACTGTAACAATTAGTGACACAGAAAATTAAAACAACCTCATTTGATTTGTACTGTGTGAACATGGAGAAATGGATCGTAACGTTGGTTTAAAACGTCACAAAACCAAAGAATACTTCCCCATTAATTTTCTGTTGCCACGGGAACAAAGTATAAACTAGAGAAATTGCATTTTCTGAGACTAAATGACGGCTGAAACTACCTGAAAATGCTGAAGCGCCATATTTAAAGTTAAAAGCAACAAAAAGCTGGATTAAATTAGCAAATGACTAGCTAAAAATAGCAACTGACTAGCTAAAAACAACAAAATGTTGGCTGAAAGCAGAAAACGTAGAGTTTAAAGCTAAATAGATAAAACGGTAGTAGCTAAACGCAACAAAGGTGAACTAAAAGTAGCCAAAGGATAGCTAAAAGGTGAGGAAGGCTAGCTAAATGGATTAAAAGTTTAGCTAGAAGCTAAAAGATACAAAAGGCTGGCTAAAAACAAAAGTAGCCAAAAGCTACTGGAGAAAATCCTAAAATATTTCTAAACCCAAAAGTCAGAGCTTCCATGTTTTGAATGAGATGAATCTTTTGATAACTAAATGGCTGAAAAAAACACAAAGTATTCTGAAGTAGTTAGATAAAAAATAACAAAAAAACAACAAAAAACAGGGAAACTATTGATGTCAAACTATTGTTTCCTGATGTTTCCAATAGAAAACAAAGTTATGGTTGCATAGATTACTAAATTGTGTGGAAACTTTTAAAATGGGAAATCTTTTAAATAAGTAAAACATATTTTTGCAAAATATTTGAAGCTTCGATCAGTTGTTTATTCCAGACTTTGACTTCGTCACGAAGAGTCAATCTGGTCAAATCTGCACGATGATGTATTCACTAATTAAAAAAAGCAGATCTGAAAAGTTGTTTAATATTCAGCGGGTATGACTTTCCCAGCCTCATTACTTTCATTTACTCTGAGAGCTGTTCTGATTTACAGACCATGACTCAGCACTCCTTTCAACAAGCCTTGTGTTGTCAATGTGAGATTACGTCTAATCAATAAGACCCATTTTTCACAAAAGCTTGCCTTGCCTCCCGTTGTGTCTCGCAGTAACCTAAATGTTCATTTAATTAACTTTTGTTTACTTTTTTTGAAAGGTTCGGTTTTCAGGAAAGCATTAAAACTTAATGTTGGAAAAAATGAACAGTTAAAAAAATCTATAGGCTACATCTAACAGCTCGAGGCCATCGTTTTATGTTAAGTTCTGTTGTCTTATCAAGCCAATTTAGAACAAAGACGTAAAAGATGAGAACAGCCCCAGTTCTGTAAGCAGGGAGCCATTCCTTTAAATTCAATTCTATTGTTTTATGGGCTTTAGTTTATGGGTTTTGAGAAGAAATGGATCCAAGAATGCAAACCAAACAAAAAGAGCTTCATAATTTAATAATTGACAAAGGAAACGTTTGGCATGGCAGCAAATATGGGAAAATAAACAAAGACAGAGGAGTCAGCCGACACCCCCAATCATACAGGAAACCATAAACTATAACTCAAACACAGATATTTGCAACTTGTTTCTTCCAATGTCTGCTGGAAGGTTCTTCTTGTTTTATCAAAGATTATTTTACAGAATATTAGAAAAGATAGGCAAACATTTTACTTCAGTCAGACAATATAAATCTTCCCATTTTGTTCCCCTGATGGTGATGAAACTTAACTGAACAATGACACGTTCATGTGTTGATATTTGGAGCAGCGATCTGAGCAACAGTGATTAATTTGCCTCGAGCCAAATACAACTAGTTGAATGACTAACTAATGCAAAGAGAAGTCTGAGTCACCAGAGGACTGCTGTGTCATGGCATTTCTTTAACTCCGCTGCTAAATGTTAACGCAACAATTTGTCGACTAATGAACCTCGCTTTGAAAAGAGTTTGTCTCTTAAAACAGGTTCAATAAAACAAAACAATCATGACATTTTCAGGTTTTCTCATTTTTTCTACAGTAGATAAAAGTCAAAGCTTTTATCACTAAATAGCCACTTCCTTATTTATTCAGTATTTTCTCTGTTTTTATTTCTTTAATATTCTGTGTCATAGTGTCACATTTTGTAAGACTAAACTTTGACAAATGAGGCAGATACCTGAGATATATATTCTAATTCCACACTAAGTTTTCTTCTTAAAAGTCTGCGTTTACGTTCTGAAAGTGATCCTCAGCAATGAAAGACAAACACCTCCTCACAGAGGTGAGAATAATGAATGTTTAATAATGATAAATCCAGAAGCAAGCTCAGTGCAACCCACAGCTTTGGCTCAGTATAGATTCAATTATTTCTTCTAATTTATAATGCATGTAATAAATGTACAGCGAGTGACTTTGATTTTAAAAAGAAGTCACAGCGAAATGGCTTCTGTTCTTTGGGAAAGTGACTCTGTGTCATATTAGAAGGAACTCCACGGATAGATTGATTTTTAAGAGTTCTGTTTGCCAGCATGTCTGTGGAGCCAAGGACAAAGGAGGGTTATTCATGACTCTATATGCGGTGGTCCCAGGGTGTTTTCATTGTTCCCTCACAGATTGTTTTACAGTCCGTTTCGACCTTTTTCTGATTTTTCTCCTGGTTCTTTGTTCCCTGTTAGAGCTCGCCGGGGGTTCATGGAGCTCCTGATGTCTTGGATCATTGCTCGGTCATGTATTTATGCTGGAACCCGCCTAGCTGACAAAGTTTGCAGTTTTTAAATACACGTAGAGGTAGAGAGTGATTTTAAAATAACTTTTAAAATAAACCAGCCATGTCTGTGCATGACTACGAAGATGAAGATGAAAAAGAAGCAGCTGCTACAAATAGCATTAATAAAGATGGACGGCGCTGCCTTTTACCTTCGGCCAGACAGGAGCACAAAATGTCGGTTATTTGGGAGGGGCCATGTTGGATTCTCAGAGCCAGAGTCTGTTGGGATGCGGGCTGAATCCTTGATTCGTTAATGGCATGTATTTGTTGTCTTTAATTAGAAAAATGTCCTGTTTGTTTACAGGGAGGGGTGGGACTCGGTGCTTGTACTGCACACAGCCACCACAACTATGGCTTCAACTTCCAGCTTCTGTTCCTGTCTCAGTTTATATCACTGAATGCAACCAGCCTACAGTTTTTTAAGTGTCCAAGCGTTAAATAGATTTTGATTTAAGTTAAACAAGTATGATGTTGAATGTGTTGGCTATCAGATTCGCATCGGCCATGTTGGTGGACCTTTATCATCTGTATTTGTATGAAAAATCACAGCAATTCAGATCATTTTAGTTGCAAGTTGCCAGTCTTTCAGAGAGCACAATAAATGGACAGTCAGCTGTTTATTCGCAGCTCATTGCCACTTCAGCAAAATGTTTGACAGGCGGGTGTTTTTGTGTTTTCCTTCAGCACTGATGCCTTTTGTATTTGTGTGTTTTTTTTTTGTCTGACAACTCTGTAGGTGAGCTTTGACATGTTGCTCCTGTCTCTTTTTATCACCCTATTAAATAAATGCACACAAACACCTGCTTACCTCAGATAGTTCCTGTAAGTGCATCCCAGTGACGTGTGTGCTTTGCTTCGTGCGTGTGTTTCTTTGACTTGACAGAGCGGTTATGAACGCATTGTGGGTGATGGACAGCTTTATGTTCCCCCTCACTATTGAAATAGAGTTCGCTGAGTCCATTTACGTAAAAGGACAAAGAAAGGATGAGATTACAGGGATGCACACAGAATGCGTGCTCACACGTATGCAGGACAGACGGAGAAGCTGCAGGCTACAAGTGCTACAGACACCGAAGCCAGTGCTAATGGATTTCAGCACACTGAGACCGTGTGAGCAAAAACAGAAAGTCAGAGGAAGACGAGGAGGGTGAGACAGAACGAGCCAACCCAGTGATGTGCTATTCTTAACACCCTCTCTGTAATAATCCCTCCATTCATAGATCTCTCCTCGAGCTGTAACTATTTGGTGAGGAATCCCGAAATCATCCGAAAGGATTGCGGCAAGGTAAAATATAACACAGTTTAAAAGTCGACACATGCGGCGGTAATCCTTAAAGTTGTGCAGAGTGACCCCCGCAGCTGTGATCTACGGCGCGACAGGAGAGCAAGCGATCACATCCCAAACGGTTTTCATGCTCCAGCGCTCGGCCGGATGCCGGCAGAGGACGAGCTGAAGGCTGTAAATTAGACCGCACTGTGTGAAAGTGGAGACCCGGTGAACCCGCTCGCTCTGGCTTTTCCTTCATCTTCATTTATAATGAACTGACTTGGCTTTTCTTTTTTAAGCTGACGCGTTAAAATTAATTCCCGAGGCTTTAGAATACTTCACGACATTCGTGTCAGAGCTTGCATTTCATTTGGCTTTTGTAGAGCGAGGTATTAACAGGACGACCGCCGTGTCTGAAGAGAGGCCGGTGAGTTGGAGGGGTTCAGGTTTTCACAATATATTGCATTTGATGACCACTAATTATCAGAACAGTTAATTCTGTTATTTGGATCTGACTCGCTGAAGGTTTGGCATCGAGTCCGCATCCCTAAGTGACTGAATGAACTTTTAGACTCGGAGGTACTTTGGTTGTTCTGCTAAGACAGCGCGCCCAGCAGACACTGATAAATTTCAAGGCAGGATGGGACACCGGGAGAAAGGTTGGGACAGAATGCTGGACCCTGAAATCCTACTTTGTTTATTGGTTTAGGTTTATCTCACAGTTTTGATGAATAACTTTAAAACAAATGGGAAGAGGACGCATTTTGTTCCTAAGGGTCTTCACAAAGACGGGAGGAGACAGATGTGTGCGTGTCTCTTCGGAGGACATTTATCCTCTATTTCACAGGAGGCTGAGTGGGAAGCAGGTGATGGAGTGTGCCTCATCATTCAACAGCTGTGGACACATATCCACACACACAGGACACACCTAAAGCCAGGCATCCGATGCTGAGGTCAGATTAGATCAAGCTGTCGTTGCCACAACCAACCGCCGTACATCTGGCATTTGTTGTTGTGTGTGTGTGTGTGTTGTGTGTGTAGAGGCAGTAGTATTTAAACCTGCTGTGCTGTGCTTAGCCTCTGGGTACGGTCCATGTCAGTCAGGGTTAGACCATACAGTGAGGGAGACAGCTGGAGGGACATGGTTGACTGGACAAGGCGGCCACCACCTGGACACAGACCCTAACACACACACACACACGCACGCACGCACGCACACACACACACACACACACACACACACACACAGTCTAGTACTATTATCTTTATGGGGACTTTGCATTGACTACCATTGCTTTCTGCAGCCTAACTCTGACTCCTTACCTTAAATCTGACCTTTGACCCACAAATGGCACAAATGGGGATGTCCCATAAGTAGCAGTTGGTCCCCACAAGTTGGTGTTTTTGTCCCTACATAGTAGTGAATTCCCGCATGCACACACAGACAGAAGGATTAAAGAAAGATGGAGAAACAAGAACAAGAAGCCATTAACGGAGAGTGTTTTTGTGCTTTTTGCCAACAGAAGACAATGTAGGATAAAACATAAAAACATTTATTTATAATACATTTATAATACGTCTGTATGGAATTACAAACTGAAAACGTTTACATTTTATAATGCATCTGGTAATAATGTCCATACATCTCAGCAAAGAGACAGATAAAATCAGATTTGGTGGCAGAAATTCATCTCCATAGTGTTCTGCTCCTCCTTAGTAGGCATGGGCTACTGGTGATTCGGACCTAAGAACCCTGAGCAAAAGCACCACTTTTTAATGTTTTAAAACAAACAAAAAAAAAGCACCACTTATTTGTTTGCTTTAATTTCAAAACAAAAATTCTTTTTTTCCTCGGTTTCTTTTAGAGCTGCTTGAATAAAATCACATATTGACACTAAAATAAAGTATATTAAAACACAAAATAAAAGCAAAAACAAATACATTTAACAATTTCAAAAATAAAACAAACAGTTGATACAATATTAATTGGTAGATATACCAAATTGAATGCACAAATATAAAGAAGGAGACAGAGAACACAAGTTAACATGTCATCAAGTCAGACTATTTAACCTGACAATGTTAGTTATTATTTCTCTGGTTATTAGCCTTAGTAGGGAGCCTGCAGTAGTAGGCTGTATGTTTCACCTGCTAACATGCTAACTCGTTTAGCTTGTTGCAGACGTTTCTTTCAAAACAACCTCAAAATCAGCCACGACTGACGGGTTTAGCTTATATAAGAAGCCCTCCTTAACTTTAGCTCATTTTCTGGTCAACCAGTCAAAGCCTGACTAAAACAATCGACCGTGGAGACGAGGAGAAGTCGAACCGTACAGAGACATCAGCCGAAACAGGGAAGCGAGCTGAATGAGATCACATTATCACATCAGGCTGAGAGTGGATTAGAGAGGGAGAGATTGTGGCTTTGGGCCTCGGCTGCTGGTGACTCATCTGACCTGATTCTCAGCAGCAGCAGCAGAGAAACACGAGAAAACTCCCATCCATCACCTGTCTGTGTGTGTGGAGGGGTCGCTCGTCGAATACGCTTCTTGTTTTATTCTGTTTTAGCAAATTAGCCCCTGATTGTTTATTAGATGTAGCTCTGATGTTACATGTCTGGTTGTGGGTAAATTGGTGGAAAACAGCTATAATTCACTGGAGCAATGTTTAATGGATGTAGGCCACAGCTGTTGTGCAACAAAACTAAAGAGCTAATTAGCTTTAGTTGCATTTCATTTTAAGTTTAAACTACAAATCTATTTGTTAGCTTAAAGAAAACTTTGAGTTAATGAATTCTTTAGTCTGTTTTGATATGAAAGACTTTAGGTTAGATTGATAATATAACACAAAATAAGAATTGAAAATCACTGCAGGTTGTCAGGTCCCTTCTTGCCATGCAGTAAAGTAAACGTGCAGATTTTACTGCACTGAATAAAATATGTTCTCAGCTTCCCACAGAGGGAGGGTTAGAACCAGACAGATGGGATTCTCTGCTTAAAATGCTGGAAATTTAATGCAGCTTTTGGTTTTGGTTTAGGTATGGTCCGTTGTTCCAGATCAACACCAAATTGTTCTTTCTGTGAGATGTTTCATCATTAATTTAGATCTGTGTTGAGATTGAGTTGATTGGCTCACGTTAAAACTGAAGATGAAGTAAAACCTCTTATTCCATTTCTGTTTTCGATTTTATACATGTTCTGAAAAAGTTGGGACACTCTTGACTCTGCTGTCTTTATGCTTTAAAACTTCAGGAGTCGGCTGTGTGTCTGTAAATCTGCTGACAGTTTGTAAATATGCACCATTACTTCACTAAGAGGGATAAAAGTTTTATTTTCTTTGTTCTTCTTGATGAATCACTTTTGGACGTGCATAAAATGTGGCCGTCATGATCGGCCTCGTGTTTGGAGGACGACCGATTAACCGAGTCCACACAAATTCAAATTTAATAATGAGTTATTTACTTTTATCTTAATTTTCTGGCGATAGCGTCCCAGCTAAGGCAGACAGAAGTCTGCAGAGGAACCATTTTAATTAGTGGGAGCCTTAATTGGTCTGAATCATTGAAAGTAGCTTTATTATCTTCTGTCTACACGGCCTTCTGTTCCTTTAATCGTTCAGATTGCACCTGACCGACAACCTTCCCCCCCATCGCCTCTTTAACTCAATCACTGCTCTCAGTACGTGTTCGTCACCGGCTGAAGGAAAATTACAGGGTTTGAATTAGAAAAATTGTCGGCCACTTATCTGGTGCTAAACCCCCCCCCCCTCCCCCCTCCTCCCACTGTTCTTTCACCTTTTCTTCCCATCACCTTATTTATTCCTTTCCCTTTGTACAGAGGTGACTCTGTCTGGTTGCCATGGAAACCACTGCGATAGGCCTTGCCAATCAGACTCTTGTGTGTGCGTTTGTAGTAAAAACGTGTGTTTTCATGTTGAAGTCCCCCTCCTCACCTGTCTGTGAGGTGTGTAATTACAGTCCGCCCACCGTTTTCCAAATATATTCCAACCTTCAACACGACGCACCTGTGGAAACTCTACCTTCAAACTCGAATGTTTCCAACTTCCCCATCTGACTCCTGAGGGACTTTTTCCACACTACATAACTTAGCTGCTGGGGGGAACAGACACAGTCTGACTGCTAATGTCACGAAAAACCGTCAGAACACGTCTGCAGCTGTCACATCATACAGCTGGAGCTGCTGCTGCTTGGTGCGCGCTTGTTTTATTCCTTCATTTTTATTTTTCCAAATCCTGGTTGTGTTGTTTTACTGCAAGGTGTGTAACTAAATATACCCTAGGCAGTTGCTGTTCTTTCTAAAATCACAATTTAATCACAGTAGTGCTGCAGTATTTTAATACAAAGGTATCAAAAACATTTCAATAAAAATATTTGTGAGCGCATTTAGGAATTAATAAAAATAATCATTCAGATTCAACCTGATTCAAGATGGCCGCCCCCGCTAAATGGCCTTAGCAAATGCAAAAATTGCTGCAACTCGGTCAGTTTTTACAAATAATGAGTTTAAATTTGACGTGAGAGTAGCTGAGAGTCATTCCCAATAAGATTCTTTGAGCACATTTTGTAAGATTTTACAACACTGCAGTAAATCAAAGGTCATTTACGAGGTGTGACCAAAACATCTTTAATTCTTTTCTCTTTCACCAGGAGACGATCTCGTACAAAGTGGGGACAATATGCATTCCCTTAAATAATTCAGGGCCTTTAATTGTTTCATGAAAAGCAGAAATGAAACCTTTTCAGTCATTAGGTTTGCTCAGCTCTGCGTTGGCCTCACCTGTGTGAAGAGCCTGGAGCTCGGAACAGGTGCAGACGTTTAAAACCTTTTATCCCAGATGTCATCTACCAGCATGATGTCACGCCCCGTGGAGGAGCGGCTGAAAATAATGAACTCCTCTTTTGGGTTTTCAGACCCGAGCACAACCACTGGCCCACGCTGGCGTGGAGCTCCTGACGTTGTTGCTTCCAATCAGGTGGAAAGTTCACGCCAGGGAGAACGTTCCCCGCGGAACGCTGCAGGAGAACATTGGATTACACAAAAGCACGAGAGCCTTGTGTTTTATCACTGTCCCTGCGGAAGGTTCTGCGGTAAGCTTTTAATCTGAAGGGAGTTTTCTTTGTTAGCTAATTTCCTTAAATGGCGTCCCCGTGATCTGCAGGAAGAAGCTGTGCTCAGGTGTGCGTGCACGGAGGCAATAAGGATGATGGCTTCTCATCTGTTTAACGTGCGCTCGGCTGTTTTCAACACTCTTCTTTTCTTTTCTAATCAGAATGTTTGCTGATGTAAAAAGCAGGATTCTGTTTGAGATTTTTATCATTTTTACAATCATCGCCCACCATGGAAAGGTGAAGGTGGACATTAATGTTTGTGCTCGTGTCTTTGTATGACTGGTTTTATTCAAATTTGCCCGAAAGTAATCTCTGGACTGTATAAATAGAGCTAAGCAGCAAAGTAACCTAAACACTCAAAATGACTATAACTCAGTCTGTTTTATAGATGTTGAGCTAAAGTTTCATGTGCTCAAAGATAAGATTTGTTCTAGCTGAAGTAAACATTGGTTGAATCTCTAACATTGATTATTATCTATATAAAATCAGAATTTACAAATTGGTATTTCTCACCCGGTTGTGTTCGTCTGCTTCAGAAACAGGAAGCAAATAAAAACCTCATTGGCTTCATATGGTTCATGCAAACCCAGACGCTCCTGCAGACACAACACGTCTGCGTGTGGAATGTCCTCCGTCCCAACAGATCAGAGTCAAACCACGTCGGGCTCGTTCTGCCTCTCAGCTCAACACACGAGGCCACAACGCTGCAATTAGCTGAGAAAACCAGTCCATCAGAGCAGACACACATGCCTCCGTCGCCAAATACAATAGAGCTCCTCTGTTTCTCTATTATTCATTTAGTTGTAAACTGACTGATTTCTGGGATGGAAACGGAAAGCTGTTATTGTCTTAAAATCAAAATGCTAATTAAATCCTGTAACATGTGTAAAGAAG
Source organism: Millerichthys robustus (assembly GCA_034783495.1). Taxonomy (NCBI): domain Eukaryota; kingdom Metazoa; phylum Chordata; class Actinopteri; order Cyprinodontiformes; family Rivulidae; genus Millerichthys; species Millerichthys robustus. The sequence continues at coordinate 1,919,592 of JAVKLF010000060.1, read as the reverse complement.
TCAGATTTTAGTTGCTTGGAGCAGTTCAGACTGCGATGAATTGAACTGGGAGGTCAGACACAGAGCTGAACCCAGGTTACATTTCTTCATACTCTGCTTAACTTCCTGTTTCGACTGATAACGTCTGCTGCTCCTCTGAGGGATCTCACACACAGGCCGAACATCGGCAATAAGCATAAAGAGATGTTATAAAGCAGTTACAGTTTATATGTTTGACCTCCACCTGCAGTGAAGATGGATCAAAATGAACCGTCTGACAGAAACTGTTTCAAATCGTTCCAATCTTTACCGAAGCGGCACATGGCCAACTGCAGCGTGCTGGGAGGACTGTGGAGGAAACATAAAAGGCCGACTAGACGACCAAAGAGATTACAGGCTTACTGCGTGTGTGTGCGTGTGTGTGTGTGTGTGTGTGTGTGTGTGTGTGGGTAGATCCTGTGTGAGGGGAATAACATGCAGAGGAGCTGATTGAAACAAAGCTCGTTTCTTTTTTCTGCTCCTCCTGAGAGCGTCCCATTTTATCTGCAAAACCACCAGGAAGTTGTTCTTCCTGCTCCGTTCTGAGACGGGAGGGAGGAAGAGGAGTTACCCCAGCTGGTCTTATCTGAAACACTTCAAGGTGATGAGATGTTGAAGTGCATATATGTCTCACTCCGCCTGTGTGGTCCTTCATTAGCAGCTCGCTCTTTCCAATCAGTGTGTTGTTTTTGTTTTAGAAGCCTGAAAAACAATTTAAAAGAACGGTATCGGGCATGGATGTCCAAGTGTGGCCCCCTGATCCCAACCCAGAGTCCTGCTCTACTAACTAGAGGCCGTTTTGTGTCAGGTGTTCCAGTTCAAGGCGGTGATTTCGGCAGGTTTGCAGCCAGTTTAGCAGAAAGTGTTGGATCTGATTTGTGCCGCAGCTCTTTAATGATGCACGATATAAGATCAACATCAAGGCCGTTGGGTTCCATCCACGCCTCATTATTTTAGTCCAACTCTCTAAAATATTCTGCTCCATGTGATGAGTTATTATAGTTTAATAATGGAAAGTTGTAACGTTTTAGAAAAACCAGACATCAGTATTTCTGTTACACTCTTAGTTTAACTAGTTTGTAAATACTTAATAGCTAACACAAAACATTGAAGAATTGTAGATGTTTTATTGGTAGTAGATACATTTTGATTTGTTTCAAGCGTTAGATGGAATCCAGGTTTGCAGTGGGACCAATTATAAGACCAGTGACCAGGATTATGGGATATCTAGCTGCAACAGTTGGATTTTCCAATAAACAGAATAACCCAAAAATAAAGAAGACGTCACGAAGGATCCATAGATCAAAGTTAGGATCTTCACGTTGCATTTTGTCTCTAAATGTTAAAGATTTCTGTTTAAAAATTATGACATGAGTTGGTTTGTTTTTATTTGTTTTGTTGCTTTGTTTGAAAAATGACATGAAAAAAAAAATATTATCCTAAAAGTAAACAAAGACAACATATGTGAGGTAGTAATAAATACACAAGAGCCTGACTCTCACCTGCCTGTTAGAATCAAAGATGTACCTGAAACCTCGACATGGACTGAACCCCGGCAGTCTCTGCAAAATGTTTGAAATCAAACAAAAGTCAACATGTCCTCGTTAGAAACAGTCTGCTTTTTGTTCCCTCAGCCAAGTTTCACATTTCACTCTGTTCAGTGCGCCGCCATTAAACAGGATGATGAGGTGTCGTGTTTGATGATGAGACCTGCGGTGGTTTTGGTCACCAGCCGGCAGATAAAGCGTCTGAACAAACACCAGGCTGCAATCGTCAGAAGAAAGTTCTGTTTCAGAAGATTAGCATATTGATCTCCTCTCAGCACATTGTTCCCGTTCTGTCCTCCTCCTCCTCCTCCTCCTCCTCCTCCTGCTGCTGCATCCCCAGAGAGAAGCAGCAGAAGTCAGCACCTCTGTGAAAACCATATAAGAAATGCCTCCATGGTAAAACGAGGAGCACGAGGCTCGTGTGAAATATGTCCTTTGAAAAGCTTTAAAGAATTTTTCTTGGCCCGTCCTCCGCTGTACTTAAAGGGTACTTTAAAAAAATCACAGAGGAGTAAAAGCCTTATTTCAGCCAGCGGGGAAGAGCTGAACAGTCTGCCTGGTGTCACGTTTAAAACAAACGCCTTGCTGAGCACACACACAAGAAGGAGATATATTAAGAAGCTTAGTGCGTTTTTCAATTAGGCTCAAAATAAATAAATCTTGATTTTAGTGTGTCTGCAGTTATTGTAAGTTATGTAAAAAAAATGAAGTAAAGAAGCGTTTAATTATTCTTTTTCCCAGTTCTGTCTCTGTGTTGGTTGTTTCCTCTGTCTTAAATTCCAATTCAACAGTTTTTTGGACTTTGTATTTCTTGTTCTTTTACAATCTAAGTTTTGGTAAAAATACCAAATCTGATTTTCTGTGTATGTATACATATATATATAGTCCTACATAGAGAGAGAGAGAGACATCTCCGTGTCTGTCAGGCTCTGGTTCTGTTCACTGGCCCAACCCAGGATTTAATATTTCTTTGTGCATAGAGCCCAAACTGCCAGATGGATCATGTTTAACTGCTGAATGATGGTTCTGTAGGAGTTTCAACATCAAAACATGATGTCAGAAAACAAGAGACACGTCTCACACTGTCGGTCTCTTCCTTTACGCTGTTGACTTCTCACTTTTTAGAGCTTTTTGTTGTCAATTCTGTATTATGATGATGAAGAATTGATTGAACTGGATAACACATTTATTGACTTTTCTCTTAGAATAAAAGGCCAGAAAGACAAAAATGTCCTTTGCTTTGAGACATCAAAGTTTCTCTGTTTCAGAGCTTCTTTTTTTTATGTTTCTCTAGATTTTAGAACAAACTCTTAGTTGTTTTATTTTATCTAATTACAGCAAAGCAGCACTTTTTAATCAACTGGAGAGATTATTGCCCAGATTAACCGTGTGAAGCTGAAACGTCTTAATACGAGAAGGGAGAGCAGCGACGTGTGTGCAGGTGGGAAAATGTGTAAACAGACATTACAAAATGCAATTCAAAGACATTTAACACGATGCAAATCTGAGTAAAAGGGCCCAAAATCCCAACAATAAAGCCTGCTGTTGGTCTTCAGGCTGAAAATGCATTAAACTGTAGTTAAATCAACCCCCTGTTGGCTGTTTGGTGGCAGAAGATCTAGTGGAAGTGCTGTGGTTGTGTTAGTTCTTTGTAAATCTGTGATGCGTTGGCAGATGGTGGGAAGCTGTGGTCCAGATGCTTTTAATGAGAGAAAAGTTGCCCTGACTCATCTTCTTCACACAGTTCTTGTAGCTCAAAGTTTCAACAATTAAACATTCTTTGTAGTTTATTCCACCTTCCTTATCTTATCCTTTGCAGCGACTAAACCCCGCAGAGAGGAGTGGGTGAGGAGAGAACTAAAGCAGCTGAGAATGAAGTCCATCAAACGTTAAAGACCAAAACCATAAGCACATTAAATACAAGTTTAAATGGAGGTGTTCACAGCAGTGGCTTATTGTTTGAGGTTTTTAAATGTCTTTTGTTGAATGATGTGCTGTTTTTTCCTGTTTGTTGGGCAGGCTGCAGCTCTGCGGGGAGATTAGTCAAAGTCAAATTAATTCATAAACACAGGAGGAGTCACACAAAAACAAGTCCTAACAGAGAATCCTGACCCTGAAACCAAAACTGAAATATTCTTTTACCTGTGTGAAAGTCTTCAGCCACACTTTTATTTATTTATTTACATTTAAAGCATTTTATACATTTATCTGTAGCTCATCATCATCCTTCAGCTGATCATCGGGTCAATGTGATTTTAGGTAGCGTTTTGAAAAAAAAAATCACTTTGTTGGTGAAACACGAAACTGCTGCTGCGCACGTTAATCAACAGGTTGTTGGGAGATTACAGAAGAGTGGGGGACTTGCTTAATCCAGATCGCCGTGCGGATCATGATGACACAGGACTGTGTGTGTTTATATTCATCGGTTTGTTTTGTGTGTTTTAAACTCACAAACAGCTCAAAGCCACAGTTCATCTGCCCGTCACACTGCGTCAGGTGACATTTGAACACGATGACAAAATGTCCTCGTAAGCATAGCATAATGTCCAAATACGTCCACACACCGTTACAAAGACATGAACACACACACACACACACATCCATATCTCTTTGAAACACACACGTTCTCCAACATAATGAGATCAGAGTGTTTTCCTCTGGAGCTGTGGGTGACACCAGAGAGCGAGGAGTGATGGATGGAGGGCTAAATGATAAACTGTTTCCACTTATTTAATCCTCTGGTGCCACCCGACTCATTCAGCGTCTTTCTCAGGAACACAGGTAGGAAGAGGAGGGAGAAAAGTTTCATTTCAGCTCTTCCTGTTGTTTGAATCAAACCGTAAAGTCTTGAGAACGTTAGCATCTTCAATCATCGTGATTCGTCCATTAATCTGAGGCGATAAAAGATTTGAGGTGCTCAAAGCGCAGCCAGATACTTCTGTCTCAGCTCGTATTCTGGTTATTCTCTGTTGTAATCAGTGAAGATCCGTTTTAATGCTCCTAAATGGTTTGTTGTCCAGAGCGAAGTGAGGACAAACCTTTTCTGCCTCACATCAAAGACGAGACGAGAACCATCGGATCGGACCAACGGATGGATCATCAGGTGGAAATAATATGAAGAATTACGAATCTGCCCAGGCCGGTGCGTCTTTGGCTGCAGGCGGTTGTCTCCTGCAGAGCTGCTCCTTCTAATGGCAGATATGCTGATGCAGCGAGTTTTATAAAAACCGGTAATCATGACGGGAAGATCTACTGATAGATATGAGTTTTTATCTGCTTCTAAGCAACAACTAGCCTCATTTCTTTGTCCACAAGGAGTAAAATAGTGATTATTTTAACTCATTTTACAACACAGCCCTTCTAACACTCAACAACTCTGCTGTGTTTTGTGGTAAATCAGTAAATCAGGGTGTAGGAACAGGGATGAATTAAAAGTCCTTCGTTTTTTTTAAATCTTAGGTGTTAAAATGGGCGTGCAGAATTTTTAGTTCAATTCGTTTACATCCCATCAATTCACAACAAGTTATTTTAGAAACAAAACAAGTTCTAATTTAGAAATCTACTTCAGGTATACGTCAAGTAAATATTTAAAAAGATGTGACGAATGGGACTACATTTAAAAGACCAACACTTGTGGATTTGTTTTTTTCTCTTGTTTTTACCATCCTCCTCTTTCTTTATAGTTAGAACATCTACTCTCCTGTTTCTGGTGTGGCGCCACACACTGGCCTGGCACCGTTACTGCAGTGCTTTGGGTAGATTTATGTTTTTTTCTAAAACGATGCCATGTTTACTAGGATATTTTTAGAAATGACAAATGAAAAAGAGAGTTTTGGAAAGGCAGGGTTTCTGTGTGGACAAGGCCTGAATTTAGTTCCTGCTTCTCTTCAGTAAATTTCCTACAATCTCATTTAATTACTCAACTTCCTTATTAATTCTTTTTACTGAATTATAAAGAGGACAACGTCCTTCTTGCACAGAAGCGAAATATAATTATGATGACACGCAGAACCATCCAGTTTTAACTTTCGCACTCATGAATCTTTGTTTCACTGCTGTAGCAGATGTTATTGTGACAGCAGAGGTCGACTGAAGCCAGCTGTAGCCGATCGTTCTGCAGCTACCTTGAGCTGAAATCCCTTCAAAGATAAAGAGCTGCAGCAGCAGCCTGACAGTGTCAGGACCTGTGGAAAGATGAAAGGAATGAAATATAGGCTGTAATGAATTGAAGTTCTTTACACAGATATATATTCAGAACCACCAACAGAACCTCAGTGGGAGCTAAAAACTAGAAAACTGCTAAAGGAGCCTCCTTTGCACTTGTTGTGGCTCCTCTAGGACACGTTATCTTACCTTTCCCGCCCGAGGTGACAAAAACTGCAAGGCGATGTGAATTCCTTCAAAGAAAGCTAACCCTTTAATTCTTCTGTGTTCTTCTTAGAGGAGCAGAAACCACGCCGTGTCTGTTAGATAACGATTTTACAGGGAAACAGAAAAACTTTAGGTTCTATCTAAACATCCTGCAAGAAAGCTGCGAGTTTGAAACGCGTTTAAAGAGGCTGAATTTGTTTCACACACAGATTCTCCTGTGTTTCCTGTTCATTTAAACATGAGTCACACGTACGAGTCACTGCATCTGTCACAGATAAGCCTGGCTTAATGTAAAACCTGCAGAAGGCTCATTAGTTGATCTCTCCATCCACAAGGAAAATGGGAGCATCTGCACACACACACTCACTCACACACTCGTGTGTGTGTGTGAGTATGTGTCAGCTTTTTGCGGTGGTGTTTACACATATGTTACTTTTGCCAATTAACATTTTGAGGCTTTTCTTTTTTCAGTATAATATAATCAGGGTAAATTGATAAAATGATGCTACAGAAGCAGATGTTTTTCTCTTTATCTGCGTGTCAGGAGAGTGTAAGGTACAGTGAACCTACAGGATAACAACATTCAGATGGTATTTATTAGTTAGTCAGGGATATTTATGACTTATGGCTGATTATTAACAGTAATGCAGAAGTTTGCTTTTCTCATAATGAAGTCAGAACCTTTTTTCTTCTTTTTACTGCTTTTTATTGTTTCAAAAGGTAAAAGGTTGACGATGCTTTTGCCTGTCTGTTAGTGTTTCTGTACCGTTAGCAAAATATCTCATAAGCCATGACAGATTTTGTCCAAACTCTCAGAAACCAATTGCTGGATCTACAACTGACCAATGTTTGGAGTCAACTCGATTCCAGACGTCCGCCCCAGTTTTACTGACATGAAGCTCAACGTTACTTTGGTCCGAGCTGACATTAATGGCGATCACCACTCGTGACGTCACGCTTATTGTTCACATACATTATCTTCCACTCAAACAATTGGACAGTCGGCGTGGGTTGAATGGAAATTCAAGGGTAATAACAGAAAAAGATGTTCCTAGATCGAATTTTTGCACATCCGACTTCAGAAAATACTGGAAAGTTCAGTTAAAACGTTGGCTGGAGGGTCGAGGACTTCGGCAGGCTTGGAACGTGAGTGGAATTAATAAAGAGGTTGGTGTTTTTATTTTATTTATTTTTATCACTGGAGCCTCTGCTTCTGCACCGTTTAAAGAATCCTAACAATGCTGTTTAAAATTGATCTAATATTATCACCGTACTGTATGTGTGACTGAGGAGTAAAGCTACCAGCACGGTAAAAACATTATAAGGTTTTCTGAACCTGTTTAGAGACAGAATGTACAGAGATAGGATCGGGGTGGTCTTTTACCTCCAATAAAATGCTGGGAACAGAAGTAAGTTCATGGTTACTCTTAATAAATAAAAAAATACTCATTTATCCACGTCTTTGGTAATAACTGGTGGTGTTGATATTCGTTGGTTGGTTGTGGCGGTTGTTACCTGTGATGAAAATAGGAACAGAAGAGAGAAACAAATGATCCCCTCCATACATCAGGTGGTTCCGGTCCAGTGAGTCTGATCAGAAAGCTCTCCTCTCAGAGGCGTTGAAGACGTCCCATTAATAAAACCGAAATCCCACTTTATCTGATTCTTTGTTAAAATGAAGTTTGCTTATTCAGTCATGCAGCCAATTAAGCTGTTAGAGGCAGAAACTGAGAACTGATGCCGTCTGTTTAGTTAAATGATTAAATTAAATGATAACATTTCATTTTTGTGAATAGATCACCAGCTACTTTTTTTATTCCTCTGCTTTCTGCAAAGAGAAGGTGAGGCAAGAAGTGAACAAATCTGAATAAAACTGTTTTCAGAGCTCATGTAATATCAACATTTTAAAACGATCTTGATGTTTTACCATCAACAAGTGTTAGATTTAAATGTTAAAATGCCAGAAGCTGTCTGAGTATAAATGTGGAGTATTTATAAGCTTAGTTACGAACTAATCTTTCCTAAACCTTCACATAAAAAACAACAAAAGTTTGGGTGTTTGTCCAGCCCTCGACGCAGCTCCATTTTAATATCCAGTGCATCACCTTGGCCCCGCCCACTGAGGACAGGAAGTTACAAGTTTTACCCATAAACCTCTTCCTGCTTCGCCTCACCTGCTCCAATCTGATTAACAGATAACACTTTGTGATAAAAACTAGGAGTTTTTCATGGAGAACAAAGGCAACGCGTCACATTTCAGAATCCCGCCACGTTTCATCCAGCCTGCACCAGAAAGCCCTTTCTCAGAAACATCCGTCTAAAAACCATTACGGCACACAGCTTCTTAAATGAGCTGATGCTCTCATCAGAGATCCTGCATCCAATTAAAGACAGACTTTTGCATTTTACTCATGAGCTGAACTCTATCTCAACAGCACCGCCACTCGCACCACCCCAGAACATCCCATAATTAGCAGGCAGATTAAGGTGCACCTTACAGTTTAGCAGATCACAGCCCTGCATTATAATTAATGTAATTAGGAGTCCTATCTCGCTCCATGCTCTGCTGAATTCTTACACACTGACTGCAGAACACTGAAGCTGCAGAGACGAGACGGAAAACTGATTTCATTTTTAGTTCAATTTTTATTCTCAAAACCTAGAAACAAAAACAGTCCTTCCCCAAAACTCTGCTGTACTTCTGCTTTAGTTTTAAATGATCAATCTATGGGAAAAACAATATTCTCTGCCTCGGCATCACCTGCAGTTTGTTGTGACTCTTATCAGATCCTTGTCAGTAATTGGACAGGAAACAGATAATAATAAACCGACGAGGTTTCAGTAACATCTGGAAGCCTCTGGCAGTAAATGTAACTGGGTCAAATGTCCTCAGATGATCTAAATAAGGAGCTGTTTATTCAGACGACAAAATGATTCACTTCGATTCAGTTTCTTACGAAACTAAACACAAAGAAAATAAAACATGAGTGGAATTTTATCACACAAACAGATCCTGAGTTCAACACTGCATTGGTTTGTTTAAATATATTACCCAGCTTTTAGTTAATTTATTCAAATAATTCAGTATTTCTGAGGAGACGTAGAAATCATTGCATTTATATAAACCCTACGTCTCCTTTTGTGGGGAGAGAACTGGGAAAAAAAGTCAACAACGCTGTTGATTCATCAGCAGAACAATAATTTAGTATGTGGCAGTAATGATGAAGGTAATTGGCTGCTAAACCAGTTTCCACTAAACTAACCATACACCTGCTGCGTCACACACACACACACACAC
>JAVKLF010000060.1:1719281-1731736 GCA_034783495.1 Millerichthys robustus | reverse complement strand
AGCAGCTGTAGTATCAGTAGCGTTCAGTTCAAGATGAGTTAGTTGGTCGCTCCTGTAATGGCACATTTTGGCCAGCAGGTGGAGGTGTGGTCTTTAAATTTAAAAGGAACTGAGTCTTTCTACAATAATCTTCCCAGCTGCTCACATCACATCACATGTTTTGAGGTTTTTCTTTTCTGAAATTGAAGCATTTTCTGTTCAATGTTCATCTTTTTGTTGAATTTTCTGTTGCATATGGTTGAGTTATTGGCCTTCATTTATCACCACCTTACTGTAAAAGTTGCAGCTTTTGTCAGAACCTTTAGGTTTTTTTTAAACCAGTAAAATCACAAAAATGTGTCATTGTTTTTTAGACTTTTTTTGGAGAATGATATTTTTGTATTGAAGTATATCTTTGGTGCTGCACTAGTTTTATTACAAAGGTTTTTTTAGACAGCAAAGGAAACTTCACTTTTCTAAGATCAAAATAAAATATTGGATTAAAAGATTACTTGAAGTTGTAGATAGATGAAAATCCCACAAAAACTAAAATAATTGAAATGATACTGCTTGAGTCACCGTTCTACTAAGCTGAATGTTTTTGTGGAGTTTTTCCGGAGTAGAATTTGTTTGAATAATTTAATGAAACGGTCGTAAATAAACCTGAATGTTTTTCCCTGACTGATTCTACCATTTAGACTATTTAAAATTTGTTTGTGGGTAAATGATAAAACTGAAGTAGAAACACACAGAGCAGCAGGTTCATGGATACTTTTATTTTAATTTTTTAAAGGTAAGTTGGAATAAAATGCAAATTCAGGTTATCCCAAGGTACTTCTCATGGGAAACCCCCCTTGGGGCGTTTTTCAGAATCCCCTCTGAACCTTGTTACATGTCCTGCCCTAACAGCTCGTTTCTTGCTGCTGATCCTTCTCTCTGTATCTGCTTTTCTGTCCCTCATCCTCTTACATCATTAACTTATCAGACCTGATGGTGACCAAAACACTCATCATCACAAAAACATGATGCTGGGGGTGTATCGGGTGACCAGTGGGGCTGAGCTGGAACACACTGACCACCTCGCACTCACTGAGGGTCAGACCAGATGGAGAATGGATTTACTGACTCGACTCTACTAACAAATAGTGGCGGGGCTTGTGTGTGTTTGTGTGTATAAATAAGTATTAATCTTTTACTTTATTGGTTTATAAACGTATGCTGTGCAGAATGAATCATTTCTGTGCACAAAAAGGCCACATTATGATCGATTATCTGCCTATGGATTATCATTTAAATGGAAGATATTCACCAGTTACCACAGGGTACACACCGATTACTTGTCAGTTACTCACAAATTAACGTTTAAGTACATGGTACTCAGAATATACATACTCGGCTGTATTACTACCAAAATAAGACAATCAACTTTCTTTGCTGTTAAAATAGTTTCAGTATAAGTTGTTTCTTTGTTCTCATGGTAAAATATTTAGTATTGATTTTTGAAATAACGTATTTCTATGTTTGTGGAAGAGGTCGTTTGTGTTTGTTTGCAGTTTTTGCGTTAACCAGCTAACACTGCGTTTTCTTCCCTCCTTGCTGCATTTTCACTCTCTGCTTTTTCTGTTTTCTTTCTCACCTTCTCATGGCATGTCATGGTGCGCGTGTGTGCATGTGTGTGTGTGTGTGTGTGGGGCCTGTGCATGTGTCCTCCTTCCTTTGTACCTGCCTGCTGCCCGCCTACTGTAGGCCAAGGGAATCACTATGCCTACTACGCCTATCGGCACCAAGAAGGTAAAGATGCGCCGCACCTTCTGTGTCTGTTGCTGTGGCTTCTGGGATTGTTTGAGAGAGGAACCGCATCGACCTCTGACCTCTCACTTAGCTCACAGTAGTCGAACACATTCTCCTGAACAGTGATCGTGTGTCTTATTTAACCTCGACTCATTTGAAACATTTACTTTTAACAAGAACAGATGCAGTGTAAGGTTTGGACAAGGAATTACAAAAAGAAAAAAACATGTTTTTGTAAATTTAAATACACGTTTTTTAATACATTTAAAAGCTTTTCACACATCTGGATTTCTAGTTGCACTAAAACTACACAATCACGTTTGCAACCTGAAAGCATTAGAGCTTCAGAACAAAGACTAAGATTTATTATTACTGAATAACTAGTAAACCGTATGCAAGATGTTTGCTTAACTTATTTGAATACCCTTAAATGTAATTAAGAAGGTTATTGTCTTTACTTTTACTGAACAGTTTCACCTTTGCAGTAATAACTTCTCTGTTCTTGGAGTAAAAGTTGCACGTACACATTTCAAAGTAATTTATGCTGTAAATGCTACATTGTTAAAAAAAAAATACTCCAAAAACATTCTAGCCTTATTACAACTTAAACATTTTCAGGGTGGTATGAGGTTTATTTGTCAAAGTATCTGGTGTTTTTTCCATCTTTCTACTGTGAACTAATGCATCTCCTTGCTTTAACCAAACCCTGCTCACTATTAATCGACCGTGATCACCAACAGCCGTGCAGATTCCTCCACAAACCACTTTGTTGTTTAAAAACAATAGATTTTGTCCAATCAGCTGCACGTCGTGTGACCGTTCCTCTGTAGAATGTGATTCCTGCTTCTCTATGATCTAAATGTGATGTGAACGTAGCTTTGCTTGACCCGTACTGAATCTGTGTGCGTCCAGACGGGTCCGACTCGCGGGACAAGCCAAAGCTGTACCGTCTTCAGCAGAGCATCACCGAGGTCGGCTCAGACTGCACCGACGACGGAGCCATCCAGGTGAACACCTCTTTTTGGTTGATTGGCTTCCCTCCCAGGAGGTTTAAACAAACTATCTGCCACATCTGGTTAAATTTACTGTGGTGCTTCCGATGAATCGTGTTCTGATTGATCTGCTGTGTGTGCGTGTGTGTGTGTGTGCGTGTCTCTGCCTGCAGCTGCTCGGTCCGGGGATCCTGCCCCACCACTGCAACCTGATGCACAGTGAAGGAATGGTGACCGTGACGCCGCACGGCCCCGACGCAGACACCTTTGTTGACGGACAACGTGTCATCGAGACGACGGTGCTGCGCTCCGGCTCCACCCTCCAGTTCGGTTCTGCACACGTCTTCAAGTTCGTGGACCCGATGTACGACCAGGGAGGGAGGAGAGAACCGACCGCTGCGATGAGAAGCCGACACAAGTCTGGGTGAGTAAAACAAGAGGGACCTTTAGTCTTTTCATCCTTTTTTCATCTGTTCCGTTCATTATCCCTCTTCTGTTCTGTCTGCCAACCTCTGTATCTACGGTTTTCTGCAACTTGTGGGGACACACAAAAACAGGGTGTTGTGAGTGAAGGGTGGAGAGGGTGAGGTCACGCAGGCATGGAATCAAAATAAGCCGGGGGGAGGAGGCACGTTTTGGTTGGGATGGATGGAGAGAGCGAGGAAATGAGAGGAAGAGCAGAGGTCTGGGGTTACAGCAACAGGCTGCCCTCTAATCTGATCAGCATGCTGCTGGGTGTGGCCTCCCCCTCGCTCAAGTTCCACAATGAAAGAGAGCAGATGAGAGAAGGAGCGAGCGTGCGGCGGGATTAAATATGAGAAATATTAGTTTCACAGCTCTGTAATGACTTCACAAATGACTTACAGTAGGAGAAAAAGCACAAGTGTGTAAGTAACGATCACTTCTGTGTGTGTTTCTGCACGAGTTAATTCTAGGTTCAAGATGAAAAGTAACAAATTATTGTTTAACTTAGCAGCTTGTTTTATTTTAACTTAATGAAGACTATGTTTAAAGATGTTATGTCGTGTGTAAACTATGTTTATAGAAAGATTGGAAGAACGTTGTTTATAGTTTAGTTTTTAATCTTCTGTCTGTGTCCTTTACTTTGGATATTTGGGCATCTCAAAGTGAGGCTTTTTAAACGTTACCATCCTTGTCCCTCACAGTTTTTGAGTCTCAGCTTTATGTTTACACGTCAGACAAAAACTCCCGTCAGGTGATTTTGATTAACATTTACAACCAGAGAGGACGAAGTAATCAGTAAGTAGAATGAGCCGAAATAAAACCCTGCAGGGTTCATGTCTTCTGAAGTCAGTCTGACATTTATTTGGCCTTGGAAATGGAGAAACTGTTAAATTATATATTTTTAGTCCTGGTAGCTATCGAGCTAAGGAAAACGCTAAAGGACATTTAAATATGACGGGAGGGTTCTGTTTGTAGCATTTATTTTTCTCAGACTACTAAAAATGAAACCTGATGAGACACTGGGTTATTTTCTTTCTGGATCTGAAATCTTTGATTGACCCGAATTTTTGTAAAATATTCAGTCTTATTGATGCAAATGTTCTAAAACAAAGAAAGCCCAGCTACATTGAGAGTCTGTTCACAGATAATCTGTGAACAGAAGACAACAGCTGTGTTTGCTTAATGAAACAGATCAGATCAGAAAATTACAGAAGTCACAATTTGTGCGCCAGTTTTGTTAAATAGTATTTTATATTTGCAGTTATATCCACCTTTTCAGCGTAACAGAGTTGTTCAGCTTTGGGATTATTAATCAGCCGCAGCCATCATTTAAAGCAGCTGTGAGTCCGTCTGAAGTGGTGGACCAGGATCCCTGTGGTTTTCTGGGCTGTTCTCCAAACTCACACAGATACCTTCTTCAGTCGGAGCGGAGTCCCGTCGGGCTGTTAAAGTCTGATTACAGCCGCCGTTTGGCAGGTTTTAAAGATGTTTTGGCAGTTCCACTGATGCTCGTGTAGTGAATGAGTGTTTGGGCCTTTAATCCACTGCCTCCTAACTGAGTCGGGGCTGTCTTCTGTGTTTAACGTTAACCGGCGAGAGGAGAGCCTGACAGAAACCAGACGTTTGGAATAAGGCTGTTGCTTCTAGTTAATAAATATCACGTCTTTTGTCTTGCATATATAAATAACAGATTTCTTTGGTGAAAAATGTAGCATTTTATAGTTCTGTGTTTTTTAAAAAATTTATTATAAATCAAACACATAAAGGTGCAGAACGTTGTGGTTCCTTTCTTCGACTTCTACTTTCTTCAGGGGTCGCCACAGCGAGCAAACACTCACGTTTGACATTGATGCCCTGCTGTCCCTTTATGAACACAAGATGTGTGTCTGCTGCTCTGTGCTGTGAGCCAGGACTCCTGGCAATGGTGTCTCTATATCCATTTAAACTGTTACATAAAGGGTGTGTGTGTGTGTGTGTCTCTGCTGCAGCAGCGTACCAGAAACCACCTTCGACCTTCACGGAGACGTCCACAGTGGAGCGGCCCTGCCTACCAGCAAGGTGACAAACACGTGTTCTGAATTTTTATTTTAAAGAAACATTTTCTGAGTCTCTGCACGGGCAAAATGATCAGAATTATTCTCTGTGTAAACACTTGATATTGTTAAAAAGTTGTTTATCTACGTTAAATGTTGTTTTTAAACCTTTTTTGGATTTATTAAATTTTTTGTTTCGGCCTCAAAAAATGTTTAACTTCAGAATGTGTCAATGTGCCTAATAATGAATCCCACAGCATTAATAGTAGGTAATAAAGAATACAGTGTATTTGACACTGTGTTTACACGTAAATTTATTTGAATCTGAACTAGAAATAGAAAAAATTACATACCTTTATTTAACCAATCCCAATGAGATCACAGAACCGTCTTTCACGGGAGGCCTGGGCCTGAAGCACCCTAATGTTCATGTCCTTTGGTCTGATTGATCCGTGCGTGTTATTTTTTATGTTTAGTCCATTAAATAAGGATCATCTTAAGTCCTTTAGCTGAAAGTGAGATGACGTCTTGTTCGTCTGTGTGCAGAGTTCAGGGAAGCTGGAGATGGAGAGAGGGATGGTGAAGCCCATGATCCGAGGGGAGCAGCAGGACAGCAGGTCAGACTTGCTTCACCTTTCTGTAACATCTGCCTCTAACAGGTCTCACCGTGTCCTCTTCTCGTCTCTTGGTGCTGATTTTGTTTCCTCCTCAGGTCTCAGGATGTTTCAGCGGACAGGACAGAGCTTTCTCTTCCAGCCAGCATCGAGTTCAGAGACAACTGTGAGTGTTTCTGCTTCTCTCTGTCAATAACTGGAAACTATTGAACCTTTTTATTGTTGCCAACAGTTTGATCCGACTGGACCGTTGATGTGGATAACCCAGAAACCACTTTTCCTCTGACTTTAGTTTGTCAAAGAAAAGCTTGAGTAGTTCATTCAGAAAGGTAGTATTGAAGTCTTTTTGAGGCAGTGAGGATAATGTGTTTGTGTAGGACCTGGACAGATTTGAATGAAACTCATTAAATAAATAAATGTTTTAGGCAGGTCTGTTTGAAACTTGTCGTTTCCTGCAGTCTCTGTAGCTCTCAGATGTTTGCGTTGCCTTTCTTTCCCTTTTGTTTATTGACTTTCCTCTGGCTTTTGTGTGCACCAAGTATTCTGTATATTTGTCATAGTCTGAGCTCATGTGTTTTTTCAGGCGGAGGAGGGTTTCTGCTGGCCACAGAGTGGTGTAGAGTCTCCTACCCACAATGCACATGGAATAAACCTTATGCTCTTAAGTTGGTTAGCAGCGTTCGGTGCACCGTTTAAATCCCAGTAGTTGCACTGCTCGTACATGATGCACATTTAGCCAAGTTCTGCACCTCAAGTCACTGCTTCTAAACAGCTAAGATATGGAGGAAAATATTTAGGTGACAATCAAAAGATCTTTTCTAGAAACTTTAGCTACTTTTTTAACTCAAATATCTTTGCCAGAAAACATTTTTCTTGTCAGCTGTAATGTAAAGTAAATAAATGATTTATTTTTTTTTTATTGTTACCAGCTGAAGACACCTTCCTGTCCGCCATCATCAACTACACCAACAGCTCCACGGTCCACTTCAAGCTCTCGCCCACTTACGTCCTGTACATGGCCTGCCGCTACGTCCTGTCGCCCGCCTACCGACCTGACATGTCTCCGTCAGAGAGGACACACAAAGTCATCGCCATCGTCAACAAGATGGTGAACATGATGGACGGAGTCATCCAGGTGAGTAACGCTGCTGTAATTTTTACTAAACGAAACTTTTTATTTTTAATTTTTTCCAGTGTTTCCTGCTCCTTTTTAGTTTGGCCACTTTTCTTCATGTTCCTGTTTTTAGCCAAAACACGGGTGTTCTTGGATGTTCCTGCATTAACTGTGCTCTTACTAACTACATTTGTAGTTGTAAGGTGTGTTTGCTTCCTGCAGCTCGTCTCCACCGTTGTCTCCAGTGTCCCTGTAGTTGTGTGTGGTACCCATCACTGTTAAATCCACAGGATTTCAGCAAATATGAAGCAATTGATTAAAAAAAAAACCATACGTTTTCTTTTAATCCTCCAGACGTAAAACTACTTTTTAATTTTATTGTGGTCTTGACTTTTTTATGTAATGCACAGGAATGATTGCAATCGGCCCACAGAGACACACTCTGAGGTTTTACCACAATCTATTTTAGTCTATTTTAATATGTTTTAAAATAACTTTGACATAATTTTTAGTTTCAAGTGGGGCTGTTTAAATAACCAGGAAATCAATAAAGACCTGTAAAGCAGCCAATAATTCAACATATTAAGATGTTTTACATTTTTATTGTCGGTCATTTTGTCTCCTTTGGACCAGTTACCTCGATGACCCAAATACTAATAAACGGTAGAAGATAAAGATGAATATGGAGAATTTCATAACTAAAAAAAATAACTTTATTAACAGGTGTAAAGCTATTTAGCTGTTCACTACAACAAATAAGTGTGCTTCAATAATCCCAGCCTGAGAGCCTTCAACAATGATGAAGATGATTCAAGATAGAAGTTAACCGTGAAAAGACCACAGACCAAAAAGTTATTTTACTTGTGTTAAAGACAAAGATCAAATTCAAGCTGGTTAAGGTTCCAGTTGGCCGCAGTGTTTATCAGATGATTTTAGCTCCATCATTTAAGGCTCATAAACCTGTTGAGGATTACGTTTTAAACCACGTGTGAGTCAGAGCGTCTCTATCTGTGTTTACATACTGTGTCCATACTGTAGCTGTTGACGTGTTTTCTCTCTGTCCTGTAAATGTGTCCTCCTCTTCCTCCTCGTCCTCCTCCTCCTCTTCCTTCCATCCAGGAGATTTCTGAAGGGGATCAGGTAGGACAACACAACAGCACACCCTGATACGGCTGCTAAAGGTGCTTTCACCTTTCTCCTTCGCTTCTCTCTCTTTTTCTGTCTGGGTTTGGCGATGTGAATAAAATTAATCAGTATTTGTTTTTATACTTCAGGTGGATTATCGATAAACTAATTCAGTTTAAATATTCTAGTGCCAGTTTACAATAAAATCAACACTAAGACATCAAGAACATGATTCAAACACAAACATCACTACACGGTTTCAGTTTGCTTTACATTTACAGGTTTTCTGGGACATTTATAATAATTACTAACCAAACTAAATGTCTTTATTTAATAAAAAACAAACAGATAATACATAAACTGGATGCAAAATTAGATTTATTTTTCAAAGTGAAGTTACTTTTTTACATGAAATGTCGAATTCTCATCCACGTCTGTTTGAAATGAAATTGTGTACATAAGGGAACCTGAATCAGGCGCGGGAAACTGGTTCAGTACTCAGCCTGGAATGTTTGTTCACACACATACAAAGTTTATTACAGCGCTGTGGTCCATCCTGTGTCCACAGACAAAATGGCTCAGAATCCCATGTTCTTACAATGTTTATAATAAACCTGGTAACGCCCCCTGGGGTGGTCCCTCACGTCAGCATTAGAATGATGTCATTGAAAACAAGGAAGTGAGATCTCTTAATGTTTAAAGTAAATGATTTCAGTGGATCATAAAATATAAATCTGTATCTAAAGTTCAGTCACAAAAGTTCTTACATGCTGTAAATACGTCACATCATCTTAAATCTTTGAAAAAGTAAAATCACATCACCAAACCTCCACTTTTCTCATACTTCTTATTTCTTCACATCTTCTCTCTTTCTGTGCATTTTGTTTGACCAGCCCATCATTGTTGCTGCTGCTCCTTTTTTCATCCATTCTAACAGAAACATAAAGCCATAACGACTCATCCTGTCCACAGCTGGAAAACTAAGCAACAACAGCAACATGAACCTGACTAATTCCATTTAGCTTCCTGGACCTGCCTGGTACTAAAAACAAACCCAACAGCTCTAAGAAAAGCAGCTGCTCTTCAGCGTTGCTCCATCTTTATTTCTGGCATCTGTTCTCGCGTGACGTCTTGCTTCTCCTCAGCAGTGTGAATGAGAGACGAGTGGCGTCCCTCTGACCTCCTTCACCTCCTCTGCCTCATCTGTCTGTTTGGATCCTCCTCCAAAATGTTCATTTGTGTCTGAAATGTCTTTAACGTGTTTTTGTTTTGGATGCACTTCTCATTCTCTGGCTTTTCTCAATCAAGGGGTTATGTTGTGGTTCTGGTTTTGGTTGTTTTGTTTGTTATATTTTATTTTATCTTTTAAAGCGGGGATAGATGAGTAAAAGGAGGTGAGCTTTCCTACCTCTCTGAGCGGTGGGGATTTTAGCCAATCAGCTCCTCGGACACTAAACCATGTCATCCACAAACGTTTGTTCAGTCTGCAAGCAAATGGGTTCATCTTTTTATCCACGTGAAAGTTTCTGTGTTTCGTTAATGGGCTGAAGAACAGGATTGTTTCGGTGGTTTCAGGAACTCCTTTGTTTATATTTGAGGGATACGTTTTGAGCTACAGCACAGCTTCAAAGGACAGATCTTCTCTTCAAAATGACAAACTCAACCTCAGCTCTTGTCTTTATTTTAATTTTAAAATAAAAATGAGTTAGAAAATAGCATTTTATCCTTTGCAGGGTTTAAAACTAAAGAGTAAATATTAGTTACAGTATAAATTAAATATACAAACTATACTAAGAGTTGTGTTTTCAACTAGCACATCGGATAAATTTGGTCTAAATATCTAGTATAGATCCACTGATTAGTGCATTAGTATGTAGCTTTATTATTGGGCATTTCCAGGTTTGGGTTCATATGAAATAAAGGAAAGCAGGGTATGAACAGTTGTTAGGGTTTCCAGACTTGACTTGTTGCATTTCCCAGAAAATGTGAATCTAAATCTTTTTGAAGTAAGAAAATGATCCTCATCTTATTGTTCTGTAAACATCCTTTTGCTTGCAGCATAAATAAACTTTGATCCTATTTAAGCTTTGATTGTTGATTATAAAAAGTGGAGTGGGTCCGTGTCCGGAGTTGTTGTAACTGCAGTTGTATGTTGGGAGGGAAAAGGAGAGGTCACCTTTATGTAAATGTGTTGAAATTTCATTTAAAACATATGAAGGCCCTTTTTTGGGGGGTGTTCTTGGACAGCGTTGACCGCTCTTTTTCTCTGCACCGGCTTGGCTTCGAGGGAGGGGGTGGATGAGGCATGAATCTGTCCCCGAAGTAACAGCTGCTGCTCCTGGCTGCCACTCAAACACAAGCCCCTCCCACTTTCTTTTTAACACCTCCAGCTTCTCCTGCGTCCTGCTGCTCCTAACAGCTTCTTCAATATGTTTGTTTTTGTGTCTGTGTGTGTGTGCGGGGCTGTGATCGGTCCGTTACAGAAGCAGAAGAACATCGCAGGTGCGCTGGCTTTCTGGATGGCCAACGCCTCCGAGCTGCTCAACTTCATCAAGCAGGACCGGGACCTGAGTCGAGTCACGCTGGACTCCCAGGACATCCTCGCCCACCTGGTCCAAATGGCCTTCAAGTCAGTGTTTTGTGTGGATGTCGCGTCACATATTTGCCCTGAAATCGGTGTCAAGTTTAAATTGAGGCGCGAAAACAAACCAAACTTTGCTGCTGCTTTTTGTAATTCATTGCTGACAAATAGTCCTTAATTGTAGGAACTGTTTTTACATTCTGAAAGTCAGAAGACAAATTAAAATCAGATTGTGAAGTTTTATAGCTCTTCATGAGCCCTGATGTGTGGCTGCAGGTATCTGGTCCACTGTCTACAAGCTGAACTCAACAATTACATGCCAGCCTTCCTGGATGACCCCGAGGAGCACAACCCACAGAGACCCAAAATAGGTGATGTGGAGAAATGATCTTGTTTGGTTTTTTTAGGGTTTTTCTAAAAGGAAGTTGTAGTCTCCGACACCTGCAGAAGAGATAAAATGCTCTCGTGCTGCTGTTTGTTCTTCTAGAGGATGTCCTGCACACGCTGACGGGCGCCATGTCGCTGCTGCGCCGCTGTCGAGTCAACGCCGCCCTGACCATCCAGCTCTTCTCGCAGCTCTTCCACTTCATCAACATGTGGCTGTTCAACAAGCTGGTGACGGAAACGGAGTCGGGTCTCTGCTGTCACTACTGGGGGGCCATACTCCGGCAGCAGCTCAGCCACATCGAGGCCTGGGCCGAGAAACAGGGCCTGGAGCTCGCCGCCGACTGCCACCTCAGTCGTATCGTGCAGGTAAGAAGAATGATAACCATGGAAACGTGAGAGATCTGTGCCAGCCACACTGAGAATTATGTTTGGTTTCTTTGAAATAGCAATATTTCTAAAAAAAATCAGTGTTAATGGCCAGTTGTAATGTTTGATGTTTGTTGTTTTTGTGTCCTCCAGGCCACCACCCTGCTGACGATGGATAAATACTCCATGCAGGATGTGCAGAACATCCACAACACCTGCTTCAAGCTGAACTCCCTGCAGCTCCACGCCCTCATGACCAACTATCACTGTGCGCCCGACGAGCCCTACATCCCACCCGTACGACAGTTATTTTTCAGCTCCGGCTATAACGCCGTCTAATTCTCCGAGGATGTTACAAACCAGCCTGAGAGTCCTGTTGTGATCTGCGTGTGTGCGTAGGAGCTGATCAACCACGTGGTGGCGGTGGCAGAAAACACTGCAGACGAGCTGGCGAGGAGCGACGGCAGAGAGGTGCAGCGGGAGGAGGACCCGGACCTCCAGCTGCCCTTCCTCCTCCCTGAGGACGGGTACTCCTGTGACGTGGTGCGAAACCTCCCCAACGGTCTGCAGGACTTCTTGGAGCCGCTGCTGCAGAGAGGTTTTTGTAGGTTAATACCACATCCACGCTCACCGGGCACCTGGACCGTCCACTTCGAAGGAGCTGACAACGATAACCACTTCTCTGCTGCTGACAACTCTGAAATGGTACGACACTAACACACCTGCTGCCAGCCATGTGCAAAATCAAGCTATGGTTCAAAATGTACAAAAAGGTATCGTCATTTCTTCAAACTTTGGAACAAAACAAAAATCAAAATAACTATTTATAGTGGTCAGAAAAAGATGAAAGGAAATAAAAACTGTTTAAAACAATTTAAAATCCAACATATCAGCAGATGGCAGCACTTATAAAGCTCAGCAGTGGTAGTAAAAAAAATAAAATGTTCTTGTTTTTAACACATGGATCCACAAAGGATTCACTTTTCTGTAGGGATTCCTGGTGTAATA
>JAVKLF010000060.1:1680029-1699352 GCA_034783495.1 Millerichthys robustus | reverse complement strand
TGGCTTCTGGGTGCATGAAGGTCCTGCAGAGAGATCGGTGTTGTGCTGTTCATCAGTCCATTCATTCATTTTTCATCCTTCCATCTCAACAAGCTGAGCCTCTGTTCAGTCTATATTTGGGTCTGTTCAACCACAAAAAGGCAGAAAATTTAGTTATTTTATATGAAACCACTGAACTAAAATGTTCTTTTGGATCGTTTGGGATTTTAGACCACAAACCTGGACACAGTTTTCTTCATTTATAATTAATATTTCATATTAGGTTTAAGCAAATTAAATATAAAACTGATATCGGTAAAAAGAACAGATGGTGCTTCAGGGTAAACTTGCATGTTGCAGAAGATTAAATGGACAAGAAACAGGAAAAAACACAATGACCTTATTTATTATTTAGTTATTTTAAATGACATTTAAATATCCACAGAAAGACCCCATTTTTGTTTTGCACAATATTTTAATTGTGAGAACTGGTGAGTTTTTGTTTTTAATGGTTAAAAACTAACTTTTAGCTTACCTGGTGCAGAATTGTGGGCGGAGCCTGATTTGACCAATCAGAGTGGACCCTTTGGGGGTTGTTGGTTTTCAGATTTTCCAGTTTCTGTTTGACACAAAGTCTGAATCTACTCTGAGTCTAACAGCACCTTTACAGCCTATTTATTGATTTTTAAATGTGTACAAATCAAACATTTTTACACATTTCTATTTTCAGTCAGTATAGACTGATCTGTGGGTTTATTATTTGGTTGAACCGACCCTTTATCCACCATCCAAACCTAAGAAATTGATCGCTTCTGGGGTTTTTTGGTTGATAACACGATGGTTTTCACTCATTTTTGTCGCCTTCATCTTCCAGATACTTCAGGTAGATTTGATTTATTATCATTGCTCCGTTTCGTGACGTTATTATTTCGTGTCCAAGTCAGGAAGGTAAATCAAGTCCACCTGTAGGAGTAGTTGCTGCTCCGCTGCCTTGTTGTGGTTGCATGTTGGTGTTTGCACCTTCAGAAGTGTGTTTTCTGCTCGTGTTGTGCGTTTGCCCTGCACGCCGATCCTCCCATCAGGAGCAGTCCAGCCTGTTTCTCATTAGACGCAACGTGTTGCTGCGCATCAAGTGTCCAGACTGTTAAACTTATCCAACACAAATGTTCTCAGATTGTTTGAATCACCCTAAATTATTGTTATTGTTGCGCTAATTGTTCCCTTGTCTGGATGTGTGCCTCACGGCGTGGTGTGTGTGTGTGTGTGCGGTCAATCAGTTGCAGGACGAGGAGCGACGGCGCAAGCAGCAGCTGGAGGAGATTAGGAAGCGGGAGGCAGAGGAGCGAGCGAAGCAGCAGCAGGAGGAGGAGAGGAGGTGGAG
Source organism: Millerichthys robustus (assembly GCA_034783495.1). Taxonomy (NCBI): domain Eukaryota; kingdom Metazoa; phylum Chordata; class Actinopteri; order Cyprinodontiformes; family Rivulidae; genus Millerichthys; species Millerichthys robustus. Next base: position 1,697,992 of record JAVKLF010000060.1, on the reverse strand, counting down.
GGAGGAGGAGAGAGCCAGGCGGGAGGCAGAGGAGAAGGTCGGTTTTTCATTTTCTTCTGGTTTGACTTGAAGTCCGTCACGAGTTAAACAATGACGGAGCAGAAATCTCCCGGGTTTAGACCAATTTGGTGTTGGAGTGTTTACCAGATGTTAGCTGTTTTTAACCGTTTAAAAGTTTATCTGAAGTTTATTTCTTAGATATTTTTGTCTTCGTTATTATAATTAAAGTTTAAGTATATTTATTTCTTGCTAAAATAGTCATTTTATCAGATTAGGATTATTGGGATTAAAACATCCTGGTTGGGTGTTTGTTGGGGTTTTTGAATTGTTCTGACTGTAACTTTTAATTTGAATGTTTATTGTGAATATGTACAGTTGCATGTTGTCATCCTGACCCCCCCACCCCTACCCCGCTGTGATGTGTTGCTGTGTCATGTCAACCGCTCCCACCCACCTGAAACAAAAGCACGTATTTCCCATCGTGTTGTCGTTTCTCAGGAAGTTTCAGTTGTTTTGGAGAAAGTTATGATTTTTATCAGGGTTTTAATTTTAAGTTTTTATGTTTCCATTTCATCCAACATCCAGTACTTATGTTTAGGGAATGCTGCCCACCCACCCAAGTACCATATGCTTCACTAGAAACACTCACACACTCCTCCAACCATCCATGTCACACACACATCTCATTTAAAGCCCCCACACCCACTAATCCCTCCCAGTTTCTTCAGATCACCACAGAGCTGCGCCATCAGTTCGAGCGGCTTGGATTGATCCGCAGCAGAACAGACCTTCACCACATTTAAAAAAAATAAATAAAATATGGAGATAATCCCAGATCAGATACATCACAACGTGTGACCCGGAGCGGCTGGTCCATTTCCAAATCCAGAAATCCAAACGTTCAGGCTTCTCCCTGAAGGGCAGATATAAGACAGGGTGGGCTGAAAGGTGAAACACAAAACTCAGACCACACAGATTTGATCACATCACCACACACGTAAACACAGCGATGGAGAGCAGAAACTGTTAGCTCTGTTGTTGCTGCAGGTTTAAAGGAACCATTTACTCTGCTTCAGCAAGTTGGAGGACTTTAATTTAGAATCAATCAAAAGTTCAATGTTTTTAGACTTTTCCAGCGATGAAAAAGATAAATAAAAGTTCAGGATCATCAGAAGGTGTCAGCTTTAGGACATAAGTAGGTCCGGTCCAGTTGTGCTGGTGTTAGACTCAGGGTTTGTTTGGTTTTAGTGTCGCATCAATCAGTTCCCCCAGGTTAGCCTGTAGCAGGTTAGCTAGTTCCTGTCCAGTGTTGGTGGGAGCCAATCAGAGTGGAGCGTACTAACAGGTTGTCCCTCCCCCAGAGGAGACAGGAGGAGGAGTACTACACTCGTCTGGAGGCCGAGCGGCGGCGGCAGCACGAGGAGGCCGAGAGAAAGCTGCTGACCCCCGATGAACCGGCCGGTCTGTATCGGCCCCCGCTGCCCCGGGACTACCATCCTCCCGCCCCCAACAACCCTACTAATACCCCCCCACCCCCACCACAGAGAAACACCTCCTACCTCAAAACACAGGTCATCTCCCCCGACACGCTCTACACCGCCAAGTTCGTCGCCTACGCGGGCGACGAGGAAGACGATGAGGAAGCCGACACAGCAGGGAGCGGCGGCGGCGACCAATCAGGTCAGGCGAAGCTGTCGGCGACCCGGAAGTCGTACGGCGACCTCCCGGCTTCAGCCTCGCACAGTCGAAGCAAGCCTCAGCCGCCGCCCACTGCTCGCAAGCCCCGCCCGCTTTCTGACGGCATCTTCCTGTCTGGCTCGTTCCAACCGCCAGTCAACAACTCCAACAGTACAGGCCCCCCCCTTCCTGCCAAACCCAGCTCCGCCCTCCCAGGAGGCTATAAAGGTAGAAGCGGAGAGAGGAGCGAGGAGTCAGGCTCGCCACGGCGCCCTCTAAAACTCCCAGACTCCCTCTCATCCACTCATTTCTTCATTTCCTGCCTTCTTTGGTTTTCAGTAGAAAAATGTTCTGAACTTTCATTTCCGTTTTCCTCTTCTCGATGTTTTTCTCCGGTCAGATCCTCATTTTTTTCAATGTAGAAATCCCTCCATCTGTCCTCAAGCCAATCAGATTGTATTTGTTTTGTGGTTAAATTCCTCCTATTCTACCCAGTAATTATCCCCCCACCCCCCTCCTCATCTCCCTCCAATCATCCCCACCACTCAGAAAAAACCAGAAAAAAGCAATCGATAATCACGCCATTCCCCTTTTGTTCCAGCCGATTGAGACCCATCAGAGCCAATCATAGTACTGTTGGTGTTGTCGCTCGCCGCCTCCTTTCTGCCTGGTTGGTTGCTGCTTGGGATGGAGGCGAGGGGGTGGGGCCAGCGGTCAGTCTGCCCGCCCCTCCCTCTCCTGCGGCTCTGCTTAGCGGTGTTGGCTTTAAAGGGAAGGAGAACACCGTTCTCACACTCATCTCCAGCTCGTTGAACAAAACAATCATTTCATGAACGGAAACGCTCCTGTTTGTCTGAGGTTGTTTGTTGGGTCTGAAATCTGATGGTAGTTTTCTCATTTCCAAAAGTCAAAGATTCAGCTGAAACAAGCCCGTTCTTCAGGTCAATGTAGAATTGAATTTATTTTTTAAACATTAAAGACGTACGTTATGGACGACGTGTGGAAGAATTACTGAAAACAAAGGAGATCCATAGATAAATAAAAGCATTTTATGAAGCACTGAATCACGTTTTAAAGTAAATCTTGCGATCTGTTAGCATTCGGTGTGTTGTGAGGAACCCTCGGCTGCAAACACAAAACTTCAGCTCCGAATCTGTACATTTAAAAATGCGTTAAACCCAACGGTGTCTTGTTTCTGAGGATGAGGCCGGGAGATCGTCCTCGGATCAGAGGGTTGGAGGTTCCATCCCAGGCGTGCACGTAAACAAACATGTTTACACACGTTTGTTTGTGTTTACACGTCCCGCCTCACAGCCTCTCGTCGGAGGTGTTCAGCCAGCCGTGGCGCCGTCACAAACGCCCTCAGACAAACAGCAGCCCGGTCAAAACAGAACCGGTACCTAAGGTCCTCGCAGCTCCATCCCATCACACACCCGGCACATCAGAGGACTCTCATGCTGCGCTCCCACTCAAATCAAACAAATCATCCCACTAACGCCCCCCTGTATGAAATCTGCATGTTTCACCTCACGGTCAGGACTCAGAACGCTGCACGCCGGCTGCCAGCAGCTCGCCGCAGGAACTGGCTTGAAGTCTATTGCTTTTTTCCTGCCGCTGCGCCGCTTCAGCGTTTATTTGTTTTGTTTGGACGTCCTTGGCTTCTGTTTTCCACCTTTTTGTCTTTGTGTTTTAACCTGCTGTCCCCAAAGTGCTCGTCTGTTTCTGTCCTTCCTTTCACGTGTCGTCGCGTGTTTCTAACGCCGCGGGCTTTACTAAACCTCACTACAACTCCCACAAGGCTTTGCAGCAGGCTCAGGTGACGAAGCCGCACCTGAGCCTGCTGCTTCCAGAGCAGAAATGAAAAGTTTAAATGTTTATTTTGTTAAAGTTTTGGTCAGCTGGCAGCTCGACAGGCTCCTCTGAAATCTGAGATGTTTTTAAAATAATCAGAATAAAAGCACCAGAGAAATAAAAGTTTTTAAATCAGCTGGTGAAATCGACTGATCTGACGAACGAAAAACATTTTTTATGATTCAGAAGAATTTTCACTCTGAGCCAGAAGTGCAGTTTTCATCTGCTTTGACCCGACAGAGGAATGTTCTGGTCGGACCGGTGGGTTTCTGTCTCTGTGGTCTCTTTGTTCTCTGCCAGTTCATGTGGTTTAGGAGCCGGAGCGGGTCCCGGTTTGATCCCGACCCAAACCGCACCCCGGTTCTCCCCCAAAGAGCCCAGGAGCTGCCAGCTGGATGAATCTGTTCACGTGTTGTCCCTGTGTCCGCATCAGAACCCCGTTTTCATTTCATCTGTCGGAACTATTAGGAAAACACCAGCCGGGAAAGTCCAATTTTTTTGTTTGGGACCTCTGAGTCGTCAGTTTTTTGTTCGTTTCTCTGTTTTTGTTTGGATTTTTCTCCTGATTGAAGCAGTGAAACTGAACGTTGTTGCAGCTGGAAAATTTCACCGTTTTAAAGGAAATATTCGGCGTTATTTTGTTTTTTCTAAAAGCAACAGCGTGGTTGCATTTCTTCTGATACTTCCTGAACGGTCCATTTGTTAAAATAACCGGACAGTAATCCAGAAAAATGAGAAAACTTTTCATTCAGAGAACAGCTGTGTCATCGTTAAAGGCATATTACGCAGAATGTTAACAAAAACCATCTGACTTGTCAGACGCCAACCTTTTTTTATTTCTTATTTTGCAGTTTAGGACATTTAGTGGTTGAAGCAAAATCGTTGGTTCTCTAAAGGCAGAGTGAGGTGTTTCACTTTGTTGTGTTTTTTTTTTTAATCTGCAGACTACATGTTGGGGGAAAAACAAATTATTTTATTCTCAGCTGTAGATTTTAATCCAGACCCACCTGGCTCTCCAGCAGAACCTCGTGGCTCTGATTTCTATCTGGTTTTGTAAAGACACAGGGACACGTGAGCCAAACTAACGCCTCCTGCGGGGGTTAAAGGTTGGGGTCACCCTGACCTCGGCCTCCCCGGTTCTTCCACAGACCATTTCTCTGCTTTGATTGGCTCCTCTTTAACGCCGTTTCCTCCTGCCGGCTCGCTGCTGTGGCCTAAAGAGATCTGAGTGGTTCTGCCTTAAAACACGTTTCTCTTCCTGCGTTCCTTCTGCTCAGGCTGGTCTGTGGGGGAAAAACACACGACGCCCACTGGAAAGGCTGCTGGCTTCAGGAGTTCTGATCAATAAATTCAAGTTTTTACTGTTTGGCCTGATTCAAATTAAAGATTAAACTTTGTCAGTAACTGAACCCAACAGCTTTTACTGTTCAAATGTTTTGTTGTGACTCTTGTCTGCTCGTGAATGAAAAATGCTGACTCATGCTTTGCTGACGTGTGTTTGTGTGTGTGTGGCTCCTGAACCTGAACAGGATTTAACTCGTACACTGGAATCTCGACAGCAGTTGTAGGATCAGAAATCTACAAGGACCCGAGGGACAAATGGACAAAAAGGTCAGACGGGGAAAAAAGTTGTGGACATTTTGAAGCCCACTGATCTAGTTCAAGGTTTTGTTTTGAATGTTTGTTTGTTTTTAGTCAGGAGCAGGAGAACTCGATCCCCGGCGACGCCCCGGAGAGTCTCACCTTCAAGGAGCGCCAGCGTCTCTTCTCCCAGGGGAAGGAGGTTTCCAACAAGGTCAAGGCTTCTCGCAAACTCATGGAGCTGGAGAACGAGCTCAACACCAAGCAGTAGAACCCGAGCCTTCCAGCGCCGCCCTAACGTCGGCGTTAAGGCGGCGCTGGGAAAAAGAGACCGAGCCGGTGCTCGCCTCCCAAACGCTGACCGTCTCCTTGTTTTTGTTTTTTTTTTAAATCATCAAACTGGACCACTCGCTCATCGAGATCGTTCCAGCAGGACGGACGTTCGCATGTTCCTCCTCCTCGCTCGCGTCTGTCGAAGATACATAATGATAAAGCACTGTAAAAAAATGTTTGAATTATTTCTAGTGAGAGTTTGAGAATCACAACAAAGGGGGATATATTTTTGTTTGTAAAATGGTTCTTCGGGAGGGGGCTCTAGAAAGATTTATTCTCATTTTTATTTTTTTTTATTAGCTTACTGAGAAACGAAACATTTTATGCTCTTTTATTTTTATTTTACCTGCGTCAAATTGTTTTCACTCTTTTAATTCCTTCTCGCCAGCAGATTCTACCTGAAGTTAAGCTCCAGGGCGTTTTTATTTTTGAATTTGAACTTTTTTTTTTTAATCGTTAAGCTCTCAGTGAGTGGAAACACTGTTCTTTCATTCCGTAGCCGGAGAGACTCCTTTTATTTTTGTGATGTTTTAGATGAACCGATCGATGCTCCAGAGGAGGATCGTAACGAAAAGTGCACAACTTTACTGTAAATATTCCAGTCCGCAACTGTCTGTCTCTTTATTACTACTGTAGAAATCTGCCAGGAAACAACCTGTTAAACTAATGCAAAGAACGGACAGAACATCTTTCTTTTAAACAGGTCTCTCCCTCAGCTAGGGTTTTAGTTTCTTTTAAAGAAAAAATGTTGGGTTTTTTTGAGTTGTGTGAAATTGGAGTGATTGAACCGTAAATTCAAACCAGAAACAGGAAATTTCAACCGGAGTGATTTCACTCACAAAAAGTTATGAAAGCTATAAGAACTTTAAGTGCTCGTTTACTTACCAGATATTTATTTCAGACCTTGTAGAAAAATCTTACCTGCACATATTTTAATATTAACACGATCTGTTTGGAGAAGTGGACCTTTCATACTGTGGTAACTCGTGCTTTTCTCTCACACCAGCTGCACATGTTCTCATCAGGGTCGCCGTAAACTTCCGCGGTTTTAGTGAATTAAGCGTTTCTTGGTTCTTCGGCGGTTCTCTCAGCAGCAGTTTGAGTGGCTCCATCCTGATCTCACACCAGAGAAGATCCTGTTTTACTGACGTCAACTAAACACTACAGAACACTCGTTTCTTCCTTTCCCTACGACTACTCCTCTTAGGTTTCAAAATGAACTGAGTCATTTAAGTGGTTTCATGTTTAGCCTTTTGTAAATCATTAATAAATACAAATTTTTCAACAGTGTGTGCTGAAAGGGTTATTTATTTTCTCACTTTCATGTTTTAAGGCTTTAACTATTAGATTGCAAAGGGTTAAAATTGCACAAATAATTTCAACTGATAAACTACTAACAGTGTTAATGTAGGAAATGTCAATTCAACAAGCTTAAAAAGCAGAGTTTTAGCTTGGATATTTATAGAAAATCTCATCTGTCCTACAGGAAAGTTTAGAAAAAGTACATCTGGTCTGTTTAATAGCGGAAATGTACCGGGAGCGTTTCCATAGCAACCTCAGCGTTTATAGTTTTTTTATCCTGATGGCTTTTTTTCTTGTCTTGACGTTTTACAAAAGTTTTTTGTGTGCAGCAAAGGCTTTTTGCGGTAACGCTAGCCTCCTCTTCCGAAGGTGTTGCGCAGTTACTTCATACCTTACGGTACCTTACTTTAGGATCGCCTTTCAAAATAAAAGCGCACTTCAGGTTACTGTTTGATTCAATCTTAAATTCCCAGCAGCTACGAACGTTGCTTCTGTATCCTTATACATTTTTATTCTACAAATTTTCATATTTTTTTATTATTTATTTATACTGTGTATATATGTCTGCAAATGAACAATATATATATTTATATTTAAATGGCACCCCATAGGCAAGAAAATAGTGTAGTAAAATTAGGTTTAATATATTTCCGGTTTTGACAGTGATCAACACGTGTTACTGCGTTTAATATTTAAAACTCTTTAACGTTGTTTTACGCCGTGGTATTTTAAGTAAACGCAAAAGTAAACGTCTCGATCTGTTGTCTCCACGTTTTCTGGCCAAACCTTGCAGCTGAAACGCATCGTGATGGCTGATCGTCTCGACGGAACACACCCGTCAGTTTGCATTGAAAAAGAATTGCACACTTATCTGCAAGCGGAAAAAGGAGCAACATAAACGATGATTCGTCACATTCCGGTTCTGCTCCTTCATAAGGAGAGGTCCGGAACTGCACGCGCATGTCAGGATGGCCGAGCGGTCTAAGGCGCTGCGTTCAGGTCGCAGTCTCCCCTGGAGGCGTGGGTTCGAATCCCACTTCTGACAAACCAGTTTTTCATTTATTTATATTTGCATTTTGACATGATGATTTTAGTGATTGAGTTTTTGGAAAACCGTTAAGTGAAAATACCAACTGTGCGTGTGTTTAATTTATATTCAGTAACTGCTCTGTGAGCTACAGATCTGTTTACTAATTTGACACAAACCATAAACAAAAACTAAACTTAAATAAGTAAAATTCTTCTTGGAAAGCCTGTTACTTTCCTTTTTATGCGGAGCCACATTTGTAAGGAACATGCATTTCTTAGATGAGCAGTAGAGCTGATTTTGTTTTTTGTTATCGACTTTCGTTTTGAGCTTCTTGTAGCCTCAGGTGCTGCCAATCATAGTATTTGTTGCCAAGAAGTGTTGCCTGTGCAAATTCTCAGTTATCCGGGTCATCGCAAAAGCAAACAGGCTTAAATCGGAGGCAACCGGACTTAGATCAATTCTTGTTTTGAGACGTTTCGACACCCATCCGGGAGTCTTTGTCAGTTCTGGTAGCTCGCACTGAGCAACAAGCAGTTGGTGGAGTTCTGTTTTTAAGGACATGGAGGCCCTGAAGAAGTATTGTTACAACAAAGAAATAAACACAATTTTTTTTTAGTTTTTGTTCAAAGTTTATAATTGTATTTTTGCTGAGACATTATAGTTGTCTTTTATAAGTGAACTGAAAATAATTTGACTCATCTTGGAGTAATGTTGGGTCATGAGTTTGGCGCCATCTAGTGGCAAAACATAAGAACACATGCCATGCAACAAACTTCAACCTGAAGTCATCAACTCAAGTATTTTAACTTACAAAAATTTAACTCAAAACCATTTGACTTAACCCTCAAACAGAAATTATTCTTGGTGATTACAAATTATGTTCACCATCAAAACAAACCTTTGCATTCCAAGAAAAAGTGTGTTGATTAAATTGTTTAAAATGTAAAAAAGTAAACTCAACTGAATCCTCATAAAGCTTGAGACCAATTCCAACTTCTAACCTACTTGACTTATCGTGTTGATTAAGGAAATTAAATTTCTAAAGCAACAAATTAATACTGAACAGCTTTGATGAATAAACAAAACAAGAAGTTGTAAAGTTCTGTTCTGCAGCATCTCGTCCGTATCAATGGTTCAGAGAATCCCTGCAGCGCTCAAGATGATTCACATCAGGAAACCTGCCACACAAGAAAACACATTTAGCATTATGCATTGGTTCAAGGAGTACTGGACTTATAAGTCTTACAGTGCTTAGATCTGGGTTCAGCCTTGAAAATGTGTTTCCCGTCAGGTCCATCCACTGCCTCAGCTTCATCCGAGCCCTTCTCCTCCTCACTGTCGGGACCAGGAGAATGACCAGTCGCCTGAAACCTGAAATACAAGTTAAAATAAATCTGTGTTCAATCATTTTTACTGATACTCAATACATTTTGAATTGTAAAATGTCTGCTAAACTTTAGGCTTGTTGTGGAATATTAAAGTAATTTTAGTATGTCATTTTCCATTCAGGTTTATTAAAGTCGAAGGAGCGTACCTGAGTTCAAGCATGGCATCTGTGTAGGCGGCGTGTCCAGCGTCCACCAGCTTCTTGGCAACATGGACGCCGTCCACCATAAGGTCCACGTTCCAGTTGGAGTTGGACACAAACTCTTTAAAGAAGATCTGGAGGTTCTTCTGGCACAAAGACTTCTGGAAGAAGGCCGCTGCTTGTTCGCTCCACTGTCCGTCTCCAACTGGCTTCACACCTCTCAGGGTGCAGGGGTAGGTCACCTTTGGGAGCTCTGTTAGCTCCACTGGAAGCTTCTTTAGCTTGGATAAATCGCGATACGGTATGCACTCGTACTGGCTGTAATCCATGAGGTCCAGGACAACCGTGGTGTCTGCGTGTATGATTTCAGCCCTGCACCACTTGTTTCTGGATTCTGGTTTCAACAGGCAGCAGGTCCTTGGGCAGACGTGGGCCTCAGGAAGTGGAGGCATCTCTTGGGGTAGGTGATCCAAAGCCACGGACACTTTATCCATGATGAGAAGCAGATCTTCCAGAACAACACAGAAGTCTGAAGGAGTTGTAACTGCAGCTGCAAAGCCATTATAGGCTTTGTCAATCTTAACTGGAGCAAAAACAAGCTGCTGAGGAGCACCTGTGTCTGAGGTGGGTTCTCTTTGACTTTGGGTTTTAGGAGAAGGTGCAGACCTTTCACAGTTTTGCTGATGTGTGGATTTGAATTGCTGGAGGAGGAACTGTCCATCCATGATTATTTCAACCACCCACAAGTTCTCAGCCTCAGAGAAACTCACAAATATCAGCTTGATCTCTGAACCGATCATTGTTTCCAGAGTTTCATACCAGCACTGATTAGCCTCCTCTTCTTCAGTGAACTCTAAACAGTTCATCTTGCACAACACTGCAAGGTTGGGGAACTCTGTGAGACTCGTACCCTGTTCTAAGACGGGGACACATGGAATGTCTTTTGTTGTTCCATAATCCACCAGGAAGACTTTTAATTTTTCCTCGCTGACTTGTTGGACAACAGCTCTTTTCCACTTGTCCTCCTGGACCTGAACTAAGCACCTGAGGCCTTCTTTGACAGATGCTTCATCCACTGTTTTGTACCCTTTTCTGTTATTCTCTATGTGCTTTTCCAAAACTGTGAGCAAGTTGTTGTTCTTATTAAGTCTGACATAAAAACTGCCATCAGTGTGGACTGAAAGAATGGTTCCACTTTCAGTGTCCTTGGGTTGAATAGTTGGAAGCAGAGCAGCGTCTTCACAGTCTTTCTTTACTTTGGCAGACGATGTTTTGTTCTTCTTGAGAATCTTTGATTTTAAGTGTCTTCTTTTAAAGCACCTGACAGTTTTTACTTGCTTGTTGGCCGACGGTTTGACAGGCAGTGGTTCTTGCATCAAGGTTTCACCTTCAACAGTTGAGTTTTCATTTGATTCTTTCTTTAGTTGGTCTTCTTCCCTGGGGTTCTGTTCAAAGGATGTCACGTTCTCACTGGTCTCACTCAACAGAGACTTTTCATTTTGATTTAAAAGGCTGCTTTCCCGTGTTGCAATGAGTACATCAAGAACCTCAACCTTGACTTGCCACTGAGCCCCACGTTGGCAAACAAAGTCAACAATGAGCGGTCTCTCCACCACGGCATCAGTGAAAGAAGAATCTGTTTCATACGAGCTTGTGTCCAGCAATGAACATGGAACACTGAATTTTGGCTGACACAGGTATTCCTCTGGTATGAGGTACATATTTTCCCTCCGTACGACTGCAGAGTTTCCATAATCCACAAACTCCACTTTGAAACTCGAGGAGCTTTCCTGGGATTTAATTACTGAACGATACAGAGCGCCATCCTCCTCAAATTCAGCCAAAACAACATCACCGACTCGAGAAGGTGCAGCCATCTTTAGGGAATCCCTCAAGATGTCCGAGTTTAGATCTTCACCCATTTTCAGGATGTCTGGTTCATCGTCTGACAGCTGCAGGAAAAAGCTGCGGACAGAATCAATATGAGACACAAAACATTTTGCCCTGGATCCTGGATTGATGCGGTTCTCTAAAAAACCCAACATCTGAGGTGCTTTTGTTTCCTCGCTCTGCTGCCTTTGCTTTGACTTCACCTCCTGATATTCACTTTGTTGAACTTCAGACTTTGTCTGAGGTATGTCCCATCTTTCACCCTTATTTTGTTGTTTCGTTGTGTTCTTGCGCCGAGACCTCCAATGCACCATATTTTTTGTGTTTTTAAATTTATGGACATTAGATGTAGAAGCTGACGATCGTCCTTTAGACGGACTTTTCCATTTGACAGGTGTTTTTGTGTTTCCCTTGTGGAGTATTTTAGTTTTCATCTTGTTTCTGCTTTTTGTAAAACAGACAGTTTTCGGTTTCTGTGAGAGACTGAGAATGAGCTCCTTTACCTTCTCGTTGATGCTAATCTCTCCATCAAACAGTTCAACAACAAAGGAGCCATCCTCCCTCTTTGCTCGAACGACGGCTCGGACCGGCTGGTTGATGACGGCGTCATAGAGCCATTTCTTCACTTCTGCGTAGAGCTCCACCTCAGGAATTAAATCCAGGTGACACCTCACAGCCTGCATTGGTGTGTACAACAAGTCTTCACAGTTCTTGGGAATAAACATGACTTTGGTTTTCTCAGAGATGTTTGTGTTTCCATAGTCCACAAAAAACAAATCAACGTGCAGCTGCGACTGAACTGGTAGCATCAAGGCTCTGTACCATTTACCATCCAGGTATTTAGCCAAACACAACTTCCCCTCAACGGTTGTCATGTTGGCCTTCATCAAATTTTCACTTTCCTCTGAGATTTTCTTTTCAAGCTCTTCGATAATTTCAGTGTTTCTCCCAAGCTGGCAGTAGATCTCACACTGGCTGCTAACGTGAGTAACGTAGACTTCTTCTTCACTCCCGGGGCATAGATCGAACGAAGAGTAGACAAAAGATTCAGTGAAAACATCCGACGTTTGTGTCGCTGACATCGTTCCTCTTCTTGCAAGTCCCTGCTCCATGAGCGCATCTGTTAAGCTCTGCTGCGTTTGGCTGTTGTAGAAGTCAACAACATAGCTCAGGCCTTTGTTTTTCACGTTTAACTGGGAAACAACCTGACATTTAAGATTGTTTGCACTTTTGAGGACGAAATCTTTCAGGGCGTTAGACCCCTCTGGACTCCAGTCCTCACAGTGTGTGGGTTCTGCAGGCTTAATCAAGTTGTTCAGGCTACACCTGAAAGCTTGTTTCTCCAAATGCACAAATTCTAGAGTTATCGCCTGAAGGTGATGCTCTCTGACTTGGATGATGGGGCCATAGTCAACCAGCATTACTGTGCAGCGACCCTTCTGTTTGCCTACGATGACGCCCCTGTACCATTTTCCATCTTGTGGTGATTTGGCTACACAACATGACTCTCCAGGCTGCAGAGGGACTGTGTGAATGGAGTAATAATGCTGAATTTCATCCATCAGTATGTCCAAAACTGGAACTTTATCAAGAGGCTGGCACCAGAAATCAGACGGAGAGCCGATGTCCGAGCAGCGCACAGACAACTCAAACCCCGGCTTGATGTTTAAAGCTCTGAGGCTACCTTTAAACTCTGTTTCATTAATGCACGTCTTCCCGTCCTCCTCCCAGTTGTCCCTTTGGTCTGACGTTCCACACATCTCTGCTATCACTGAACAGTGTCGTCTTTTTTCTGTCTCATCTTTGCCATTCTGCGCTGCTGGTTTTAGAGAAATGTATTCGGCTAATCTGCGAGAGACCAAAAGCTCAGCGATACCGTAATCACTTCCTGTCTCAAAGAGCTCCACAACGCATTTGCGTTTTTTCATCTGCACAACACGAACTAGCAAAGCTCTGTTCGACACAGCTGCTCTGAAAAAGTCACACGTGGCGCTGGGCCACACGTCATCCAAAGGAAAAACATTAGCGAGTGTGCAACAGATCGCAAACGCTGATTTATTGGCGACAGTCTCGGGTATATTCTTGATCAAAGCGTGTGGTACTTTTTCAATGTTTCCGAAGTCGATGAAAAGAATTTCGGCTCCGTGTTTAAGAACGTCCGTCACTACACCCCTGTAGAAATGCATGTCTTCCTCGTACACAGCACAGCACATGGCTCCAACTTCTGGATTCAACATCGAGTCTTCGTCCAGCTTCACTTGACTGAAGTGATTTGCTATTTCTGACATCATTTGCTCAAACTCCTCGTTGCGTTTTTGTGTTCTGATCCAGAAGTGGTTTGGATTCTGTGCGAGCTCCACGTAGCCCACAAAGACTGAGCCGACCTGAACGTCCTCTGCTTGTAATGTTTTACAGAACACTTCACGTATGATCATCTCACCGTTTAAAAAGCCATCCTCAGAGGACACTTCTTCAACATCTGGTTCGATGGGTGGATGTCGGATCAGCTCAGGTTCTTCCACGTGCATTTCTTCGGCGCCGAGAACGGTGATGGCGTATGAGTGCTGTTCCACGTCAAACTCTCCGATTTCCACATCCAGCACAGCTCCGAGCAGGCCTGCCTTGAGGAAACGCAACTGCTGTGCTCTCAGAGCCACATCCTGACCCGTCACGGACGGCAGTGAGCACGGAAGCGCCATGACTGGTGCCGAGTAAAATTCAGGAGGCAACCTGTGGACATTCTCAACTTTCACAAACTCAAAGAATCCGCAGTCAATGAAGAAAACTCTTACTTGAGAGTTGACTGGTAGAAACTGCACAAAGCCTCTGTACCATTTCTCATCTTTTCTTTTAACGGCACAAAGCAGACCCAGATTCTCTGGACTTTTCTGGATGTATTTTTTGGTTCTGTGCTCAAAAATCAGAGCCAACCTTTCGGACATTTGCCAGAGTTCTGCTTCCACGCTGGCCATCTGACAGTAAAACTGCAGGGGGCTGACGGCAGCAGTTACTCGCACTTTAGCACGCGTTTCACAAGTCAGTCGAGGCCCACAGAAAGACAAAACGTCCTCATATCCCTGCAAGCTGGAGGACTTGAAGCAAAATTCTTGAACTCTTGGCTTTTCAATAAGCAAGTCCGGAACTGGGTCAATGTTTTGTCTGAGTGGCACCTCAGTAAGCATGCTGACCAGGAGGATGAAGGTATCAGTGTCCACCGGCCTCCCGAAGCCATTCTGGACCAGGTCACAGTTGATTTTAGGGGCTTCCAACAGGAGGACTTTGTGAGGAAGGAGAGCTTGAATAAAACCGGTGACATTTTTGCCTATCAGACTTGAAAAATATTTCTCAACTGTCGAGTGAGAAACACTCTGAAGAAGCAGGACATTTGAAAGAAAGCCACAAACTATTTTTGGAGGCAGGTTAAACAGGTTGTTTGAACAGGAAGAGATGTGGGCGACATCAACGCTCAGGACGTTACCGTGATCTACGAGGAACACGTCAAACATGCCTTCCTTTTGGTTTTGAACTCTTCCTCTAAACCAGCGGGCTGAAGTCACATCTTCGACGAGGCAAAACCCTCCGATCTCCACTGCAGCTTTATTCTTGGGTATGTTTTGAATTTCTCCCTGCAGGATGTTATAGTCAAGCTCACATATGGTGAGGTACTGTCCCTGGAAGTGTATCAGGGTCGCTTCAGGGTTCCAGTCCAAGTGAGTCAACTTAAGGTCCACTGACCAAAGGGCACGTGGCGTCAAAGGACTGGACTCCTTTGACCTGAAAATCAAAACATCATAAATTACTATAACTACATAAACAACTAAATTTACAAGAAGTCACCTTGATTAGCATAACACGTCCAGTCAGATTTATTTACGATTTCAATTAGGAAAAAGTTGGGACGCTGTGGAAATGTCAACGAAAGGGTCTACTGTTTTTTTCTAACCATGTGGGCTTCTCAGATTTGCAAAGCATTGCATTTGGTTTTAATTTACATTTTGCACAATGTCCCAACATTTTTGGGACAAGGAAAGTCAAAAACTCTGAACATTGTATGTTAACCAAGTTTCAACCCATACATTGTATTTGATTATTAATCACATTATTTTACTTACGTTTGATGTTCTGAACCTGGCATGGACTGCATTTTATCCAATTTAGATAATCACATCTCCAAAAGTCTCTGAGGGGAAAACAAGGTTTTATTGCAGCTTTATTTTTTAATAAATAAATAAAGTAATTATTATAAACTTAAAACATTCTGTAAAGGATAAATGATGCAGCATACTCTGTTAATGTTTGTCACTTAAAGTTCAGTTTGAAGGGTTTGACATGCCTGCAACAAGCCTGTTATTAAAAAAATAAATAAAATTGTCCTTTGTGTTTCATGTTCGCTAACTGGTCTCCAACAGTCGCAGCAACGATCGCCCAGATATTTGCTGTTTCGAGCTACAAAGAAAAAAACCCTCCAACTGTGCAGCTAATTCAACTTTTACCCGTCAGCGTGGCATGAAACTCCGACATTTTGGCCCTAAATAAAATTGCAAAAGTCTAAAACTGCCGAACCTTGACAGTTCGCGGAGTCGCCAAAGGAAATGGCGGCACGAGCAGGCAGGCACGCTCGCGCTAACGCGGTTTGACTCGTTTCGTGCTGCGGTTTGTCGGTTTTTATCCCGTACTCACATGGATAACATCGACCGATGGTCGGCTGGTGACAGTGACCGTGGCTCCGTCCGTTTCCTGCCCGCCGGACCGACTCGCCCGGACCACCGGGCCTGGTAACGGTCGTCTCCCGCCTGATCTCATTTCCTGTCGTTAGCCGCAGGTAACGTCACGTCACGCTCATTTCTATTAAATACCGCTGTGACAGATGAAACCAACCGTATTATTTAATATCATATAATCTATTAAAACCCGTTTAGGTTACGTTAAAGTAATGACGATGTCTAAAATAAACATTAAAACCAGTCTCCTGATGGGATTCGTGTTAGCAAAGCGCTAGCATGTTACTGTCCGAGTCGGGCCTTCTGCTTACATTTGAACGGATCTTGCTTTTTACAATTAATTTGGAGTTTTCAAGTTTAATTTTTAAAAATGTGGAGAATTTTTTTAAATGGCCTAGCTAAGATTGTATGACTAAAAATTAATAAGGGATTCTGATTTGTGTTAAATGTGTACGCTCAGAAAGGCTAAGCTAACAAAAAACTTAAAAAGATTGTAATCTATTTTGAGGAAATGTATTTTCTAAATTAACTTTAAAACAGTTCAGATCTAGCATTCCTTGCATATTATAGATGTAGTCCATTGGTTACTTTTAGAGGGTTTTTTTTTAATTCATCCAATTGTTGATGAAATATTTTGCTAACAGTTGCCAGTTTAACAGTAGGAGGGAAAGAAACAGGTTTTGTTCATTTAACTCTCGGAATACAAGTTGGGTTAAGAGTCTCAGCTACTACCACACCAAATATGTGGGAGAATTTACTGAGTTTTGACCATCTGTGTTTTTTTAAGGTTAATTAGCTGTGGCGGCCATCGGAGTGGACTTGGAAGGTTAATCAGTTGAAGATGAACATCCAGCGTCTACTTCCTGTGAGTTTCATCAGAATCTGTCCAATGGTTCAGGAGGTATTTTGCTAACAGACACAGAGAAACAGACAAAAACATGTCCCTTTTAAAGGCAGGCAATATTGAGTTTGTTTGAAACGTACAGAGCACTGCATGTGTTTAAAATGTACAAAAAATATGCATATTGAAATACACAGTTTTTTATTTTATTTTATTTAGTTTTTATTTATTTAGGTTGAAGTAAAGAAGTCCAGTTCTATTTTTACTGTAAATTTCACTTCAACCAAACTAGAAATTACCGTTTTGTTTTCACAGAATTAGAAATATTACATCTACTCCCTGTATTTTTACATACCTTTGTGTGTTTTTATGATTATTTTTGTTTTTAAGTATGGGAAAAAGCATAAATTCTTATTTTAAAATGAGGAAAAATCAAATGTATTCAAGACTTGTGACCCGGAAAAGAAAAGCGGGAAGCTACTAAGGTGTTTAATTTTTCATTAATATTGTGCACATTACTTCTGGATTAGGAGGAAGTGAACTTTTTTTCTTAATTTTTCCTCAATCAGAGTATCAGTCTTTTTAACCATCTGTGTGTGACGACAATATTCAGGCCTTTCAGTTTAAAACTATCCTGATGGGTAAAACCAAAGTGTGTGTGTTTAACCTGATGGATGGACAGATGGATGAGGGCTTTTCTGTTAATCATTAATAAACTGGATTAGCTCGGTCTTCTGTAAATATGATGAATGCATCTACAGCTTCATTAGCTCTGCCTTCCCTCGGTCTGCTTCATCAGCAGCACAAACTTCAGAGGTTCTGTTTTTCTTTTTTCCCTTCCTGAATGCAGCTTCTCAAAATGCCTGACCTGATGCTGCTGGTTTTTATCATCTCTACCAGGACTTGTGGGAAGTTGGGATTAAAAACCAGCGTTGGAGGATCTCTTTGAGCTGACTCTTTAAGGAGCGGATCACTCTGAAGAAAACTCCTTTCACCCTTTTTCATTTTTGGTGATTTTGTAGTTATTATTTTCAGTCATTATGCCGATGAAACGCAGCAGCGACAGTTCTGCCAGAGGCGACGTGTTTTTTAGTCACACTTTGTGCGGCTCTCCAGAGATAACGTGTTCAGATTTTAAAGAACAAACATGCTTTCTTCAAGAAGATGATTCTGGGATTAAATCAGGTAAAACAACAAACATAAAACTCA
>JAVKLF010000060.1:1538165-1551370 GCA_034783495.1 Millerichthys robustus | reverse complement strand
CACACACACACACACACACACACACACACACACACACACACACACACACACACACACACACACACACACACCATTAGTGCTGCTCTATTTCAGCGTAGGCCTACACACGCATGTAAAGGCAGTCAGGACTGCTCCAGAATCGACCAATCAGCACTCTGCTTTATCTCTGTGGCCTTTCATCACTTTTTGGTTTTCTGCCGGAACAATAAAGATAACGGAGAGGCTGATAAAATATACAAGATAAGGGAACGTTAAGCACATCGGTGCAGAGGTTTTGAGATGGTTTCAGTCCAACTTCACTCGCTACAATCAGACGTTAGGCGATACGGGCCTCAGACGTGCAGAACCTGACATTAGAGGACCTGGTTGACCTCCTGAAAACTGCATCGTGTCTTTAAAAAGTCCGGCTCCAAGGTCTGGTCCTTCTTTAGGTTTTTAATCAATCGGTTTAGTTTCATTGATGGCCATGCCCTCACAAAGATGTCGCACTTCTTACAGGTTCTGTAATGGAAACGTAATTTTTTTTTTAAGTTTCAAACGCTGTCGATGACTCTGTGACTATTTTCAGAGAAAATTTGAAATACTGATCATCGGCTTCAGCGCACGTCACAAAATAGAACTCGAGAGCTCTGGAGACGCGTTGGAGACTCCAGCAACAAAACCGACTCTTCGGCGGGTCTTCAAGTTCTGCAGATGTCTGTTAATCGCTGAGTCATTCAAAACACAGACGTGTCTACAACATGCAGGTCGGTGGCCCTCGAGGACCAGGACTGGACGCCGAAGGATGAGCGGACCACAATCATATCAACAAAGCTGAAAACCGTCACATCTTTACAGTGAACAAAAACCAGCTGGAGAACCCGGTCTGGATGTTCGGGAGTCTTCCTTCGCCTTCCCACCGGAGCTGCAGGCCTGACAGTGATAAATGAAGCACGGCCGTTAATGTCTGGCTGGGGGAAGATTGGAGAGTCGACACAGACACACAGGAAAGATTGCCTGCAGTGTGCAGCAATTAAATCTACAAAGTAACCCCCCACACCTTCCACCTCTCTCGCTCTGATTGCCTGATTTCTTCATCTCTCTCCTGCTCCTCCTTTTCTTACCCCTCCGCCACCATCACCCCCACCGTTTCTCCTCCTCTCAATCAGCGGCTCTGATTGCTGTCTTTGTTTTTATTACTGCCCATCATGACAGCCGTCAGTGTTTTCTTTATTGTTCTGCGTCTGGCAGCTTTCTGGGCTCGCCTTGAAACACGCCGAAGCTTTTCGACACGCAGAGAGGCGCGTCCCAATTTATGTAAATAAGACGTGCAAAATATTACATTTTAAAGCTGCTCCAACACAGTTGAAGTTCCTTCTAAAAGTCGAGTTTTCAGGTCAGTATTCACCTTCGGCTGTGTGTTTTATGCAAACGACGTGTCCAGTTGGTGATTACAAACCACCCAACAGACGGGAGCTGGTTCTGCATACTGAGGTTTTATCAGCCGACTCATAAATTACCTACAAACATTTATTCATCATTTCAAGACTTTATTTCCATTTATAAACTACAGTAGTGTGAAAACATTTTTGAGCTGACCTTCATCTCTTTATAATTTGTATTTAAATAGAAAAAACTTTCTGTTGCTTTTTGTGGAAGTTCTCTTTCTCACCTTTTTCTTTGGACTTTGGAGGCTTTTTGAACCTCCAAGAGAGTTTCATTAAAATTCATTCAGCAGTTCACTGAATATTTTACTAACAGAGTTGAATAATGGCTGCACGTCTCATGCAATCAGTTAGTGCTCTCATTATGTGATGGGGATGACTCTTAGTTACTACCACACCAAATTTTAGCTTTATTACTAGAAATTTGTCTGACTGAAAGTCATTTTTCTATTTGTCGAAGTCACTTAGCTGCGGCAGCCATCTTGAATTGAGTTGTCTGTAGAAGTTAATCAGCTGTAGATGTACAGCACATGTAGTGGTTACACTGAATGTTTCATTAAAATCCATCCAGTGGGTCATGAGATATTTTGCTAATGCTACAGACACACACACACACACACACACACACACACACACACACACACACACACACACACACAAACACACACACACACACACACACACACACACACACCAAAACCCAGTTTCCTTCAGCCATGGGCGATATTGATCTGTTAATATTTAACATATAATCTACAAGCACTTTAAGAAATCTAATTATTTAATCTGAGTTCACACTAAATTATTACCTGCACTGCATCTTTAGTGTGCTCACTGCTCTGCTCTCCTTTTCCTCAGACCCTGCTGACTGACAGCTGTGAGTGGTGCTGGGGGTTAATGAGCATCCATGGGGCTCGTGTGTGTGTGTGTGTGTGTGCACGTGCGCTTCCCTGAAGGTTTGACTCGATCGATTGCTCACAGCCATTAGTGGCGAGACAGTGCACGGTGTAGAGGAGCGGACTTAATGCACTTTGCACCGGCAGGCTGATTGGACCCTTTCAGAACCTTTATGTGTTGTAGTAATGGCTTTTTGCATTCACACTTGCTGGAAGTGGAGGCTGCGGAAAATGTTGCCTGCTGAGAGACACAGTCGAGATGCTTATATTTCAGCCAGAGTTCAGAATGAGGCTCTAAGTCAGCCCAGCCCGATCCTGGTCCTCCGGGGGCCACCGTCCTGCTCCTCGGCACGTCATTCATTCAAATCAAACATCTAAAATGTAGACGCTTCTTTACTTCGAAACACGTGAATATTAAAATGATTTCACCACCGGATGGTATCCATCAATACTTGATCACATGTCTGAGAGCAGGAACCCTCTTTGACCCAAAACGACACCAAGGCTTGTCCGAGCAGGCTTACCTTTCCAGGTAACCTGAAGAAGACTTTAGGACAGAGGTCACAGAGGGAGGGGGGTCCTTACGCAACACCAGGTTGGTCTTTGCTGAGGCCAATCAGAAGTAGTGGCCATCTTCGATTGGACTGACTATGAATCTGAGTTCTGATGGTTTTATTAGAATCTAGCCACTGGTTCACAAAATATTTTGCTAACAGACACAAACAAAGGTGGTTTTGATTAGGATGCCTCCATATGGAGGTTTTCCAGGCATGTCCCACTAGGAAGAGACCCCAGTGGGGACCCAGAACTCAATGGATGGATTATAGAGCCACCTTGGGGTCCTTCAGGGGGAGCAGAGGGTGTTGCTGGGGAGAAGGAGGTCTGGGTTTGTCTCCTGGACCTGAAGCTTCTGCGACCCGACCACAGATAACTGACGGTCCATAACAAGACTGACTCTGTCCCTTCTCAGCATACGGTGATTTTAGTCTTAAATCTTTTGTCTCTGTGGACCAAATCAGTCCAGCTAACACTAAACACCTGAGTGACAATTAACCTCCGATCCCCAAACTTTTTTTTCCCTTTCTTACACCAATTCTCCGCCCATTTCTATCCCTTCCCTCTTCGTTATTCCTCTCACACGCTCCCCTCAGCGCTTGTCATTTTCCTGTCAAGGTTATCAGGGCAGTGTCGACAACAAAGAGCCCTGCTGATGAAATCTGGCACAAAGAGACACTCATTCATCCACTAGAATCCGTCGGTGTTGTTGTGGTAACGGCACTGACAGATGCAGGACCAAAGAAAGACAGCCTGATAACGCGAAACCCTTAAAAAGCGCGAGAGATTGGACTCGATCCAAACATGGACACGTCAGAGAATCTGCTCCGGTTTTTGTCCCGGCGTTCAATCGAATCGGTACATTTTCTCGAACAGGCAGATGCTTAGGGACGTAAGTGGCAACAAACAAATTAAAAGATGGAAACAACAGCAGCTAAGTTACTGTTTGAGCTGTGATTAAAGTCCAGATGTTTCGGCAGCTCTGTTTCAGATGGAGAGAGGGGAAAAAACATCTGGCTTCATCTGAGCTGCTAGGAAACTTTACATTTCTCTTCTCCGACATCACGCTTTGATAAACAGATATTTACAAAATAAATCTGAATAACATCCTGTCAAAATGACACGTTTCACAGCAGCACGCCGGAGTACTAATGATTTACACCCACGAGTACACCTGCTAATTAACGACCTCTCACACAGCAGCTGCCAGAAGTTTTATCTGCAGACAATCATAATCAAAATGATGCCAAATTCTTCATCGGTTTTTTGGTTTTCACATTTGTCCATTTGTGTGTGACGGTGGAAGTTCACAACAAAACCAGGTCATATCAAAAACGAGGACCCAGCGTCTGACCTTTGAACCCAGTAGGTCTAACATCATAAGAATTAGTCTAGTTGTTTTGTCTCACAGTTTGTGGATGTGGGAGCTTTCTTCACACAATTTAGGAAATTTTAGACATCTATGAAAATATAGTTTGTTAAATCGTCATCAAATTCAGCATTTTGTGGTAAAATCTTCAAAAATCATCAAACCTAAACTTTGATTGTGTGAAAAAAGGTTAAATAAATCCAAAATACTATTGAAGACATGTGAAGTCCAACTTTCTGTGACCTGTTTAAACTTTAAATGTTTCTATGTTGAAGTCTGAACTGTATAGATCCAAACACGACTGGGTTTGCTCATTTATTTCTCCAAATCATCATCACTGGCGATGGGGGAATTATTTAATTTTTGTTTTAGTTCATCTATCCTGTACAATATGCTTAAACCAAAAGTCATAGTATATCACTACCAATCAAACCGAATGTGTGAATTCGTTTTTACACGGCTGTTTCCAACGCTGCATTTGGAATTGTGAATCACAAATCATGAAATTTATTGGTTCTTTCAGGACATTTTTCATGATGCTGCTAATAATCAAACAACAAGCATTCAGAAAGAGCTCATAAAGTGGTTATGTAATCAGACTGCTCAGCTCTACGGCCGAAAAGAAACTTTCAGTTCTATGTTTACGCAAAATGTTTTCATCTAAAACTCAATGACAACAACATCATGAAGTCAGAGTGTTTGGAGGTAGTGTTTTTGGTTTGATTTTCATTCCAGTGCGGCCTGCTTTCTGTCCTCAAGCTTGAATCATTGTTTGGTGACTGAACTCCTAGAAACTCCCCAAAGACCAGCATCGATCCACTGAATTCTGTAAAAGATGTTGAACGTACACAAACCTTGTGCTCAGCCTTCTTCTGGCTCTCATTGGACTCTCTGCAGTCCATTTTTGTCCAGTTCAGAGAATAACCACGTCCCTATTAAAGCACAGTCCACAATACTGGTAACTGCTGACACTCCAAATCTCCAAAACTTGGTCCAATAAGCTCCAATGTGGAATGTTGTGTAAAAAAACAAGAAAAACGTCTTCCTTTGTTCGTGGTTCCCACCTTCCAAAAGCTCAGCCATCAGTCCAAGTATATTATTTATGTTCTCGTTTATCCGGAGACTTGTCCCCATCCACCACCACCATGCCTGGACGTTTCTTGATTTCCTCTGGAACTGCAGCCCCAAACCAGACAGACAAAAGAGAGGAAGCCCTGCCAAGTCTCTTCACTGCAGGCATGGTTTTTGTTTTTTTGTTTTTTTCCCCCTTCCCCTCTGCTCCCTCGCATTTTATTCGCCTATCTACATCGTGGCAGCGTTCCCGAGAAGCTTTGGCGATCCTCCAACAAGTCTGCCATTCTGTCTGAACCTTCCCATCCGTTACCGATCATCCTTTCGCTGAGGACCTCCCGCACTCCTAACCCCTTCGCTCCCAAAACTCCCCAGTCCAACCCCTTCCAACTCAGCCAAAATTTCCAACACGTGTCACTTTGGGTGAATTTAGTCCTGCCCCATTCACTCGTTCTGTTCGTTTCTGTCCCTGAAACACAGAACTCCGTCAATATTCTCAGCGCTCCATTCACCCACCAACCTTTCCACTTTCTCCTTGTTACTAAAGCCCAGCATAAAGGGCAGCGAGGGTGTGCTTCTGGAATTGTCCTGGGTGTCCTGAGCGCTTTGTTCGGTGCCAGACCAGATCTATTCATCATGTGCCAAGACTCTGTGCCCCCACTTGTAGTGAAGAGGGGGCAGGTTGGTGCCAACTGCTCCTACCGCCAACTTGGTGCTGCTGTCGGCTCACAGAACGCTCTCTATCTCACAAACACACACTCACTGACTTTTGTTTGAGCCATAAGACAATGATCTATTACTGTATGGATTCTGATAATCCAAACACCAAATTATGCCTAAAACTAACTTCAGAACTAAACTTAACTGAGAAATGTTTTATGTTTTATCAAATCCTGAGTGTCTAAAATGGCCAAAGGTTGTGTTTGGACATTACTAAATACAAGTATATTGCCTTTAAAGTAGAAAAAGCAAAATAATAACAGTGTAAAAACACAAATTCAGTATAACAGGACACAATAAGACATATTTCCAAATACTACATCTTGATCCATAAATTTAACTTGCCCACATAGGAAACCCTAATTTCACCCAAAAAAGCTGTATTTTTTGTTACTATCGGTTCTGAAGATGAATGACAAGAAGAACAGAAAGGATTGTGCTGTAATCTTCTATATAGAAATACAAAAGTATGTCAATATATACAATGTTGACTATTACTTCATTCACCACAAACCTTTCTAGCTTTCTAAACAGAACAATTACTGTTTGTGATGCATCTTTGTATTTTATTTGTCTAATACAAGATTTTTACCATCAATCTCTCAAGTCATTAAGTTTAAATAACTTGTTTAGAGGCCAAAAATCTATCTTATATCAAAAACAAACTGACAAATAAATGTTTAAAATAATTTGCTTTTTTCTTATTTTCTGCTCAGCCATTTGAATCTCAAATTTATTGTGTGAGTCTTGATTATAGAATTATTTGAAAACCACAAGACTAAAATAAAAACACTTTATACACTGTGCTGCTTAAACAATAATAAATCAGGTTTAATAATTTCATCTTCTTCTATTTTTAAAATGTAACTGAGGACAAAGAACAAAAGAAAGACTTTTTGATTTTATTACAATTTATGATCATTTTGAGTTTTTCCACTTTAGCTAAATTTAAATTTTGAGTTCATATTTTGACAGATATGGGAGTCTTGAGAATCTAACCCTAAAAGAAGCTAAAATAAACTTTTTATTTAATATTTTTTCTTGTTTAAGTCAAACACGGCTGGAAGTAGAGTTGCGCATGCGCACACTGTAGCAGCTGCTTAAGAGCTAAAAACATTTTTAAAACGTCTTCTTGAAAGCAGCTGTGACTCTGACATGCATGACTGTCAATTTAAAATAAATACATTCCAAGAGTGCTACTGAAATTAGCCAACAAACGGTCTCTTTCTGTTCGCTACATGGAGCGGTTGTGTCAAAGTTTTGTAACAGCAAGTTAGCATGTTGAAGCTACTTAGCTAGCTTACCGGATACTTTCATTCTGCTCGCGGTCTGGCCAGGTAGCGCAGTCTCTGGGCTTGGCATCTGGGCTTTGGTGGTAATGTCTCCCATCCTACTGTTGATAAAATGCCGCCAAACTATCCGGAGCCTGGAAGAAGACGAGACCATTGAACCCTGAGCTGCAGCCGTTTAAACTCCGACTCTACGGTCGTGAGCTGTTAGCATAGTTAGCTCGGTTAGCTTAGCTACATACCAGCCTTGTGTAAGATAAGGGCAGGTGTTGCGCAACTATGAATTTACCGTAAACAAAGTTACATGATTTCTAATACCTAATATAAACTGTCGTCTAATGGTATTCTTGTTTATGACGCAATACTTCAGCAGTGATTAATAAAAATGTTAAACTTTTTATTAGTGTTTTTTTTTATAATTGATTGACTATTATCAGTCTTGTAAAGTGAAGTTTGCAGGTTTTCTCAAATGTTTGGTTTAGTTCATGATATAGACCTATGAATTTAGCTTACAGCGCAAATTCATTGAATATAACACATATAAAACATCTTGCTTCGTTTAAAATGATCACAGGAGGATCTGGATGTAAAAAATAAAAATAATCTAATCAGCAGCACTTCTGATGTGGGGTTTACTTCAGTCTCAGGTGGAAGACTTCAGGTGTCTTTTTCCTGAGTGATGGTTGGATGGATCGGGGCCTTTTCTTCAGTAATCAGGGCGTAGTTTTGGTGAAGAAAGAAAGGCAAAGCTCTGGCTTTATGAGATGAAGACATTTAGTTCCTCCCAGCTGGTTTCAGTTTTATTTTTCAGTATTTTGTGTCCCTTTGAAAACACAGCATTTCTGTTCTGAGAGCAAACTTTCGGTAGAACACACGGCCAGTTCGAGGCCTGTTTCCCTGCTCAACCTTCAGGCGTCCTCCACCCTCACCTGTCAGCGCTCAGGTGTTCCGCAACAAACGCTCTGAAACGGTTGACTGGATTTATTAGAACGTTCAAGGAAAAATCACTGGATGTTCCTCAACAACTGATTGACCTTTAGGGTCAACTCAGTTCAAGATGGCCGCCACAGCCAGCTGACCTTGAAAACACCTAAATGACTATCAGTCAGTTTTACAAACTTTGAGATGAATATGTGGTAGTAGCTGAGAGTCATTAACAACACACTCCTGCAGTTTGACAAGCATAAACTAAATGTTCTTAGTGTGACTCTGGCGGGCGATATGCATTCCTGTAAGCTGAGTTAAATGGACTGAGGCAGATGCTTTCACTGAGCATCCCTGAGAGGAGGGGTGAGGATGTAAAAACCTCCCTCCCCTCTCTGTCGGAGGACCACCCCTCCCCTCCTCTCTCCATCTGACTGCGCCCGACTCCTCTTCCCTCCATCCGTCCAGCTCCGCGGTCTGCACCCAGAACATCCAGAACCCGATCCGTTCGGGTTCCAGATCACGTCCGGTTCTGGTTCTTTCGTGGGCTTTTTGGACTAATGAGCTCCTCCGGATGGGGAACACTTGATCCAGATCATCTGCAGAAGAAGGGACGGTCCGATCTCCGCATCCTCCTTCCTTCCTCCCCTCCTCCTCCTCCTCCCGCGCTTCCTCCTCCTTCCTGCATCATCTCTCCGCATCCTCAGCATCCCTGCGGGGAGAGGACACACACCAAGCCGGCTCAAAGCCTCTCCTCTCCGGACACACCGAGCCTCTCAGGTCGGTGCCTTCGGCGCGTCCGGGGCTCATTTTCTGCGCATCCAACCTCAGAATCTGAACAGAACCCAAAACAAATCCGCGTCTTTTCTCCTCCTGCCTGCAACTGGAAGGTATTGTTCGATTTTACTCTCATGTGTGCTCATTTTAAAATATGAAACTTGGGCGCATTTTCTGTTTAAATCGCCTTCTTGTTGTGCGCTAACGCTCGCGCAGGAGCCGCATTGTGCCTGCGTCCTCTGCGCAACTCTTCATTCTGTCCTTTTCTCCTAAACCTGAACTCAGATCAGCCCAGATGAACACTCAGATCTTTCTACAACACTGTAATATTTCACTTTATGGTGAGATCTGATGCTCCAATAAAAATAAAACCAAGTAAATTGTTTTAATTAGGCAAGATGTTTTTTTAAATAACCGATTGGTGTTAATTTGGATAATTTCGTTTCTACTCGAGTATTTGCATTCAAAATGTTTGATGTCTGCTCCAACCTTCACGCCCGACCCCCACAAAGGAGTCCATCCTCCCCCCTCCTCCCCCTCTTTGCATTTTTAGCCTACATGAGCTATCTGGGTCATTAGCATTTCTGCCTTTAATGAGGCTGCGGATGGATGCAGCAGTTTTCTTCAAGATTTTTTCTTTCTTCCTTGATTCCCGTGACAGGATCTCCTCCTCCTGAGGAGTACAGTGTTGCAGCTGCAGCTTCCTCCCCTGCAGCTGTGATGCAGTACTGTATATAATAGCCAGGCTGCAGGATAATGGAGGATGGAGCTGTGCTGCTGCAGTGCTGCATATCAGCTGCTGGCTTTTAATCCACATTTAACACACATTCTAAAAAAAACTGAAACGCATCTTTCCGGTCTGCCAGTAAACCATCATTGGTTTCCACTCCTCTGTGGTATTAAAATCAATTTGCAGTGATTTTTACACCTGCTGCAGACAAACAATTCATTCTAGTCAGCATCATATTTGTGCACAAAGCTAGGAGCTGAATCTTTTCTTTTTAATAATTCCATCTGATTTGTAATAAAATACTGGACTTTTGTTGACAAGGTGTGAAAATGTATGAACCTCTATCTGAATGTTTTAATTGTATTTTTGCAGCTAAAAACAAAGACATCAGCAGGTTTTCTTCACTGTAAAACAAATTTAGTTCAACAAACGGGGGGAAAAAAAGGTTTAAAGGAGTTCATATCCAGTAGATTAACAGCAGCACGGAGACTGAGACTGTTTGGAGGTCAGCAGGACATCCTGGACAGTTTATTGTAGTGATCTCACACGCACACACACGCACGCACACGCACACACACACTGGTTCAAATCAATACACGGATCATTACAGTGGTTTTGAGCTTCTTCTCTGTTTGTGGACTGCAGGAGGGGACAGACCGCTGCAGAGGACCAGGACATAAAATCTAAAAATCAAAGCCGAGAAATTTCGTTTTTCTGTTAATAAGAATTTTTACAGCAGATCAGTGTGTAAAAAGTAAAAACGGTCAGTATGAATATGGACAACATAAGTGTTTCAATTTGGTCTAGATGAAATCATTTTTTATTTTTACATTTAGTCCCCATTTTAGGCCATCCTGTTACAACACACTGTAAAAGCTATGTAAATGTGTTTAAATGTTTATAAAGTTCATCGTAGCTTCTGTAAATCAAATATGAGAACAATTCCTAAAAGTGTTGCCATTGGTCGACTTTTCAGGTAGCCTAATGACATGAAAATAAGTAGGTAAAAAATAGTTAAACCATTTAGGGGAAAAAATGGGATAAAATATTTAAAGGTTACAAGATAAAAATCTGTTAAACAGCAGGGGATAAACGTGACAATATTTCATCAAGGGGTTTGATTTGTCAGGTTAGAGGGGTAGAAAAACGACGGAGGATTGGGTTTTTCTCTCCTCGTGTTCACAGCGGACCTTGATTTAAATGTCCATACAATTAAGGCACGCGGTGAATGCCAAGAGAGTGACCGAACGTCAACACCAACAAGTCTCACCTGAGTCCAGGTGGTCTCAAACCATTTCAGCGACGGTGCAAAATAACATCCAGCTGCAGTCCCAACACTGACCAGTAGGTGGTGCACTCAGTGTTCCAGTTGTAAATTACCAGGCGTTAAAAAGTGTTGGATTTGTTTTAAGGGAAACTGTTTGCAGTTGACTAGCTATTGGGGGCGGAGTTAATTCACATATTTTAAAGCCAGGTAACATCGACGCTGATCAGAAACGTCCATCTGAGAAATCTGAACTGGAGGTCGTATATGCAAGAAAAGGAGGAGTTCGTCATGGCAGCGCCCCCTCGTGGCTGGAGGGTAAGAGGCAGGAGGAAAGGAGGTTTTAGTCCAAATTAGGTCCTTTCAAAGTCAGTTTTGGTTAATCTTTTAGCTCCAAATGGTTTCCATTTTCACCCTGATCGCACATTAAATTTGAACAAATTATTCTTTTATGACAAAATATTTCAACCCTCATTGGAGTGGCTGCTTCAGACGTCACCGATTGAAACAAATATCAACTTCAAAGTCAGTCTGACTTCATCGACATGATGCTGGAAATACAATCTGCGGTTGAAGGATTTAAGTGGAAAAGTAACAATAAACTGGTTGTTTGAAAAACTGAATAATAGAGAATAAATTTTCTGTTTCAGCCTCCCTGATTCTGAGTCTTTGTCACCAACAGGCTGAGAAGCAATTTTAGAAAATCACGGCCTGTTTCTGTGCGCACAGCTTGCAAACCTGTATCTAAGACCGTGCACGTTACATTGCCTCCTACATTGTACCCACTTTGGTAGCCGCCCCCAATATTTCTGATTTAATTTTAAAATAAAGATTTGGACCAGTTTTATAGTTATTATTTTTCATTGATGGTCTGGTTATTTTAACCTGAAAGTTTTGTGTCAAAGGAGAGCAAACAAGAATCAAAAAGCAGCTCTAAATCTTTTGAGACGTGTTGAAGACCCTCATAACTAAACAGAGACGAGTTGGAGACCTTCTCTTTGCCAATGAGTCAGAACCTAGTGACATACAATCTTTTACCTTTTGTAGTCGAGAGCCACCAACAAAATCTTTAAAGACTTCTTAAATATTTATTTTCTGTACATCTACAGCACCAGAGCTGTATTTTTTTGGCAAAATATCTGAACTCCTGGCCCAGATTTTGCTGGAAGTTTAAGCAAACCTGTCGTCTGATGTGATGCAACTGGGCCCCATCAGCCAAGGAAATACTAACCTTAGTGTACTGTCACTGGAGAAGTACAAAAATGAGGTTTGATTTAATGCAAAGTTAAGAAACGATAAATTTAGGATAAATTATTTAACTAGTATAGACCCTCGGATGCTTGTTTAAATATTAGGCATCCAGAACCTCAGAAAACAAAACTCTGTGTGACGATCTGGGTTGACTTCAGATAAGATGAAGATTATTGCCTCATCCTCTCTGTTTTTAACTCTTCTCCATCATCTCTGCTGCTCTGTTGCAGCTCACTTACATCAGCCTCCTAAATCAGGAGAGATCCTCCGTTATTCGGTACTTTTTGAACACGAGGAGTTTGTTTCCTGCAGCTTTAGTTTCTGTCCTCAGTGAGAAATTTTGACTTTTAGATGAGCTCAAAATAAAAAAGACAGCAGAGACTAAAGTGTGCGAGCTGCAGTCTAAATAACCAGCAGATCCATATTTACTTCAGATCAGCAGTTATTCTTCTACTAACGAGGATTCACATGAAAACCGTTTCATCGTGTTCTGATCTGTTTGCAGGGAAAGCAAGTCTCTTTAAAAAGCGCACAAATAATACAAGTTTTACAACAGAAAAGTCCAATAAAAACAGATGAACTCAACAAATAAAGATCATTTTGTAGAAAGAACATAAAGAGAAGTCCTCCAGTCTCTGGTGGAACTGAGGGTTCGAGGTGAAGGAGGTGTTTTAGGTGAGCGGGAAATCTAACTTCTTCCTCTCTAATGCGTTTCTCTCAGACAGAAACGAGTTTAAATATCGATCCTGAACATGTAGAAGCTGCTGGGAAACCACGTCACGACTCCTGTATATTTTACTGTACGTGAAGCAGAGGGAATTTAGACTTTCTGCAGGAAAACAAAATGATGTAGACAACTTGATTTACTTGATTTAAGGGTCATAAACTTTAAACTCACAGTTTAACACTTTTGAATAGGGGGACACAAAGTTTTT
>JAVKLF010000060.1:1484635-1501786 GCA_034783495.1 Millerichthys robustus | reverse complement strand
TGATCTAATTGTTTTGAGTTAACAAGGATTGGCAACATATTGTTGTTTTTTTGTCACGGTTGGAAAATTCTGCCAAATAAAGAGAAATTGAATGTTTTAATAGAACAAAATGATTTCCACCATTTAGGCGTGGTAACTAAAAATCTAGAGAAGTAAAACAAAGCTAATGTTTAGAAATTGATCGTCTGGTTTTCCGTCCTGCAGCACAGAGTTGGCAGTCAGAAAGCTGCGTCACGATTGGTCCATCCTGCCCGTCGTGAAACAGATCGACACGGTGGCGGCTGAATGGCCCGCCCACACCAACTACCTGTACCTGACCTACCACGGCTCTGAAAACGACCTGAGCTTCAGCGAGCAGCACGTCATGGTGATCGGTTCGGGCGTGTACCGCATCGGCAGCAGCGTGGAGTTCGACTGGTGCGCGGTGGGATGCATCACGGAGCTCAGGAAGGTAGAGATCCTCGAGATGAAGAATGAACAGAGGCTCGTTTCTAAATGCTGTTTCTTGCAGTATTTTTATAGTTGAAGCTAATAAATCAAATATTTGCAGATGGGTTATAAGACCATCATGGTGAACTACAACCCTGAGACGGTCAGTACAGATTACGACATGTGTGATCGTCTGTACTTCGATGAGATCTCCTTTGAGGTGTGTTTTTTAATTATTATTTATTTTAATTTTGGTCTTTTTATCCGTTTAATTCATTCTGAGATCAAAATGTTTGTGTCGGTCTAAGGTGGTGATGGATATCTATGAAAGGGAAAACCCAGAAGGGGTGATCCTGTCCATGGGGGGCCAGCTGCCCAACAACATTGCTATGTCGTTGCACCGCCAGCAGTGTCGCATCCTGGGAACCTCGCCCGAGTTTATTGATAGTGCCGAGAACAGGTTCAAGTTCTCAAGAATGCTGGACACCATCGGCATCAGCCAGCCGCAGTGGAAGGAGCTCTCCGACACCGAGGTAGAGCGAGTTTGAGAGGAACTGATTTTAGTTTTAGCATCTGTTCGTTGCTACTGTTCTGCTCCTTTTAGCTACTGTTCAGCTTGTTTTAGCTTTAACAACTCAGTTTAAGTGTCTTCAGCAAATTTCAGCAGCCTTTCAGCACTCAGGAGTCACACTGCTCTATTTTTGTTTTTTATATTGCTTCACCTACAGTAGCTCATTACATAAAGTTATTGATTAAGTTTTTTAAATTAATTTCTCCGGCAGTCTGCTGTGAAGTTTTGTGAGACAGTCGGGTATCCCTGCTTGGTTCGCCCCTCCTACGTTCTCAGCGGAGCGGCCATGAACGTTGCCTACGGCGACAGCGACCTGGAGAAGTACCTGAGCAGCGCTGTAGCCGTGTCCAAAGAACATCCTGTGGTCATCTCTAAATTCATTCAGGAGGCCAAGGTGAGTTAAAACATTATTTATCCATCAAATTCTTTTACTTTATTAAATATTGATGCAAATAAATCATAGGAAATATTATCAAATGAAACTGAAAAGTTAAATGTTTTGTTTTGCATTCATCAGGAGATAGACGTAGACGTAGTCGCCTGTGACGGGGTAGTGATAGCAGTTGCGATTTCTGAACACGTGGAGAACGCCGGTGTTCATTCTGGTGATGCCACGTTGGTGACGCCGCCTCAGGATCTCAACCAGAAAACCCTGGAGAGGATCATGATGATTGTTCATGCTATTGGCCAGGAGCTGCAGGTCACCGGACCCTTTAACCTGCAGCTGATCGCCAAGGTGAGAATGAGTTGGACTTTTTATTGTCACACGCAAACACATAAATGGAGCCCTATAAATGCTTTGAATAAAAATGTCTGAATAGAAACCATTTTTATACATGGATATTGTGGCTTGAAAGGTAAAACCGTTATTGTAATGATTTTTCCTTTCAGGACGACCAGCTGAAGGTGATCGAATGCAACGTCAGAGTTTCCCGCTCCTTCCCTTTTGTATCCAAGACGCTGGGAGTTGACCTCGTTGCCCTGGCAACGCAGGCCATCATGGGCGTTGAAGTGGAGACGGTCGGCCTCATGAGTGGGAAAGGGATCGTCGGAGTGAAGGTGAGAAGTTCGACCGGAACCATTGACTCTCCTTAGCTGCTTTCACTTCACTCCTTTATCTGAACGTCACCCGCCCTCCAGGTGCCTCAGTTCTCCTTCTCTCGGCTGGCCGGAGCTGATGTGGTGCTCGGGGTGGAGATGACCAGCACCGGAGAAGTGGCCTGTTTTGGGGAGAACAGATACGAAGCGTACCTGAAGGCCATGCTGTCCACTGGCTTTAAGATCCCCAGGAAGAACATCCTGCTTTCCATCGGCAGCTATAAGGTAGAACACCATTTTACTGACATCTAAACAATCAATTACGTTACTCACATTAACTGCTTGTTCAAAGTAACTCCCAAACAAACCCAGCACTTTAAATCTGTATCCAAATACATGATTTGACCTTCAATTAAGACAATAACAGTAAAGTGGAGAAAAATCCATGTTGATCTGTGTTTATAAATAAAGCAAAGTAAACTTACTGAACTTATTTGGGTGTAAGTCCAACAAAACCCACAGTTTTACATAACCTAAATGTAAAATGTGGTTTATCAGTAAATCACCCAAAAAGGTTAAATACTACTTGATACAACAAGCATACACAAAAGGTAAACACTTGTATGAAACCAATCGGCATTAAATGTTGTTTTTGATGAATTATCTGGCTTGTTTTCTTGGGTTTGACTTTGTGCAGAACAAGAGTGAGCTGCTGCCCACCGTCCAGGCTCTGGAGTCTCTGGGGTACGACCTGTACGCCAGCATGGGGACCGCTGACTTCTACACAGAACACGGAGTCAAGGTAGTGCTCAGAAAATGTATTCAATCTTATCCATTTCTTTTATTATACCAAAAAAAGGATTTTGGCAGAAAGAACGCTGCCAGTTTGAACAGGTTATAAGACAATAATGTGACTCAGTGTGGACTAAAAGCAACCCACTTTGGGGGAAAAAGAACAATTCCAAAGAACTTTAATTCAGTTTTTGGTTTTGGTTTCAAACGATCACATTTCGGTGTAACAGACCTTTTTTTTCCTGTATCTCCTTCTTGCCTCCAGGTGACGGCTGTAGATTGGCCGTTTGAGGAGGAAGACAGCGAATGTCCCACCAAAGAGAGGCAGCGCAGCATCATGAACTACCTGGAGGAGAACCACTTCGACCTGGTCATCAATCTGTCCATGAGGAACAGCGGAGGTCGCAGGCTGTCCTCGTTCGTCACCAAAGGTTATCGCACCAGACGTATGGCTGTTGACTACTCCGTCCCACTCATTATAGACATCAAATGCACCAAACTCTTTGTTCAGGTAAGTTATTGTGTTCCTAAAATCTGCTAGTGATGGTAAAAACCTCCATTGGAGCTGACTTGTATAGAGAAACCTGTTTGCAGGCTCTTCATCAGATTGGCAAAGCTCCACCGGTGAAAACTCACATCGACAGCATGACGTCTCAGACTCTGGTCCGGCTGCCTGGTGAGTTACCGCGTTATAAACGCATCAGCCAGTTCTTTTCTCCAATGGCAATCTCTGCTGTATCTGAAATTGGTGGTTTGAGTCTTTTTCTGTTTGAAATTTCAGGTCTGATTGATGTCCATGTTCATTTACGAGAGCCAGGGGCCACTTATAAAGAGGACTTCTCCTCTGGGACCGCCGCTGCTCTGGCAGGAGGCGTGACTCTTGTGTGCACGATGCCCAACACGTCTCCCGCCATCACGGATGCCAACACTCTGGCGCTTGTACAGAAGGTACGCCCACAGCTCAGTTTTGTTTTCAGTCCGAACTCGATTAAATGATGCAACACTGACCAAAAATTAGTTTTATTAGTTAGTGGGTCAGTACCAAAGTACACACCGATCATATTTTATTAATCTGTTTATTTACAAAATCCTCTTATTGCCAATCTGGAATATTTGATAGGATTTAATGAAATGTTTATTTGTCACCAGCTGGCCAAAGCCGGCTGCCGCTGTGACTACGCTCTGTATGTGGGCGCTTCTTCAGACAACGCTGCCACCCTGCCGTCCATCGCCACCCAGACTGCCGCTCTAAAGATGTACCTGAACGACACTTACTCCACCCTGAAAATGGACAACGTCTCTCTCTGGATGGAGGTTCGTTAAATCTTTGCTGTGCTTGAAGTTTTTCACTTGTTTCTTTTTAAACATAAGAGATAATGAAAGCTAAACTTTTTTTAGACCCAAGTTCTGAGTGGGTAATTTTTTTCCAAACCTGTTGCATCACAATATCTGTGTAATTATTAATACAGAATATTTGAGGAGTTTAATGATGAGTTTAGTTTTGCAGTGCCTTGAAATATCTCCACTCGTTTATGAATGAACGTATCAGTATTTAGTACCAGTATAACAGATATGGAAATTCAGTATTTGGATAAGGATCAGTTTTTTGGTCAGTGTACATTCAGGCAGTTTGTTTTTTAGAAATAATCTTGTTACTACTGGACTTCCTAACAACCGGTCTGCTTCTGTTGTAAAGCACTTTGAGAAGTGGCCCAAGCAGATGCCCATCGTGGCTCACGCTGAGAAGCAGACGGTGGCTGCCATCCTGATGGTGGCTCAGCTCTACCAGCGGCCGGTTCACATCTGCCACGTGGCCAAAAAGGAGGAGGTAAAGAGCTGTTTTTATGAGCCCAAACGAGGCAGAACATCTGTTTTCTGTTTTATCTTTAATCACAATTCCTTCTATTGCCGTCAGATCTTAATAATCCGGGCCGCTAAGCAGAAGGGCATCCAGGTGACGTGTGAGGTGGCTCCTCATCACCTCTTCCTGTGTGAGGAAAACGTACCAGATATCGGTGAGGGGCGGGCGCAGGTTCGACCCATGTTAGGAACCCGCGAGGATATGGAGGCACTCTGGGAAAATCTGGACGTTATCGACTGCTTCGCTACAGATCACGGTTAGCGATCCCTCGATTTCAGACTTGGAGCGAAGAAACCACTTCAGCTCATCAGTGATTCTTGTTTTGTTAGCTCCTCACTCTGTCGAGGAGAAGAACTCCGAACGTCCTCCTCCTGGTTACCCCGGCCTGGAAACGATGCTACCGTTGCTCCTGACCGCCGTCAGTGACGGACGTCTGACTCTGGATGACATTATCAAACGTCTTTATGACAACCCACGCAAGATTTTTAACCTGCCTGTCCAGGAAAACACCTACGTGGAGGTGCACATGTCAACAAACACCGTTGTTTTTACATGAACGTCACCATTGTGTTCTGACATGGCCCTAATGCACACAAATCTGTTTTCCATCTTATTTTTTCCAGGTGGATCTGGAGCAGGAGTGGGTTATTCCTCAGGCCATGCAGTTCACCAAATCCAGGTGGACACCTTTCCAAGGCCTAAGGGTGAAGGGTAAAGTCCGCCGCGTGGTCCTTCGAGGAGAGGTGGCATACATCGACGGACAGGTTGGCGCTCTGTCACGCATCTCTGTGAATTTTTTTTGTAGGAAAAATCTTACAACTCTCTCCTACAGGTGCTGGTACCTCCTGGTTATGGTGAAGACGTAAAGTCTTGGTCCACTTCTTTGATCCCGCCAGCTGAACCTGTTAAAGAAACCTCACTGGTAAGACCTAACTGCATTTTGTTGGTAGTATTAAGCTTCAGTTCGGGCTTTTAAAAAATTTTTCTTGTGTTTTTTTTAAATTTTGTAATCAGTCTCCGGAGCAAGCTCGACCGACTCCTCCCCGTGAAGGCCACGTCCGAACTCGACCTCCAAGTCCTCGTCGCTCCACTGGAGAGTCTCGTTTCCTGCTTCCACCTCGCATCCACCGCTCCTCTGACCCCGGACTGCCCCCAGGTACTACAACTCTCATAATGCTTAGACGCATTTTTCTATTTTTGAGTTGCAAAATAGTCAAAAAGACACGACATTGGATATTTTCTGTCCTTACTGAACACATTTTGGAAGATACTTGCCCTGTAAACACTGTGATACTGGTTCATTATAAGACAAAAAGATATGAAACATAACGATGTATCTCTTTCTTTCTACTTTTTGGTACATTATTCCCAAACATTGAGTAATCGCCACCATGTGACTCTGATTCCTGTAGAAATGACCATGCTCCCACTAGCCTGTTCCAGTGATGGTTACAGCCATCCTCCACCTCTATCCAGGCTGCTCTCTCCTCTTTCTGAGCCAAGACAGACATCTATGTCCCAGGTGTCACATTTGCAGATGTCTCCCTTGCTGCACCCACTTGTGGGCCAGCACATCCTGACGGTCAGCCAGTTCAGCAAAGAGCAGGTGCTTCATAAATGGCTCCGATATTTAAACACAAAGCAGCAGAGACGGGTCCATTTACTTTAAATGATATCATTTCTGCACTTTGTTTTGTGTTTCAGATGTCACACCTTTTTAATGTCGCCCACACTTTGCGTTTGATGGTGCAGAAGGAGCGAAGTGTTGAAATCTTGAAGGTACCTCCAATTATGTCCATCTTTTCCTAATTCCTGGAGCACCTGACCTTATTAAAGATGTTTTATTTGGTCAGTACAGTTTGTAACCTCGGCCGTGATCCTAATGGTTCATTTTTAAAGTGCTCGTTTGTTTAACGTCCAGGGTAAAGTGATGGCGTCCATGTTCTATGAAGTCAGCACTCGCACCAGCAGCTCCTTCGCAGCAGCCATGCAGCGTCTGGGCGGCTCGGTCGTTCACTTCAGCGAGTCCACGTCGTCCTCGCAGAAAGGAGAATCTCTGTCGGACTCCGTTCAGACCATGAGCTGCTACACCGACGTCCTGGTGCTGCGACACCCGACGCCCGGAGCCGTCGAGGTGGGTTTCACGTTGGCCGAGTTCTGCAGAATCTAAAGTTATTTATGTGCTCCTTGATGGAATTTACAAATACAGAAAATCCACTGAACAACTTTTTACTTGATCATAATTAAGAGAAGTTGTTTTCAAGTAGATTAGCTTAAAGGTGTTTTGTATAAAATATCAAAATAACTGAATTTGAGTCTTGAAAAAACAATTTCAGGCTTGTTTTCATTTTTAATCTTTTTTTTCTATGCTTGTTTGGTGAAACCAAAGGCCCTGAAAAGGAGAGCCCTCATTTCTAGTTTTACTAATTTGTTGTGCTCACTGATGGTAGGATTGTGCACAATTCAGTTACTAGCTGGGGAAAAGGACTAAATTTAAAAAAGATTTGTAAATCTAAAAAGGTATATCTACAAAAAAGAAGCACAGTAGCAGTTTATCAGACGTAATGATGTGCTGTTGACTTGTTTTTATGTCTTTAGTTAATTTTACACTAACCAAGCTGCGAATGTAAATTTTGTTCACTTTATTTATTTGTGAAGATTTATGTGTTTTTGGGATGCTTTTGAAAGTTGAAATGTTTGGATTATTTTGTTCGTTTCAAGCAGAAGAGAACTAAATTAAGCATTTAAAAAGTTTCAGAATTTGAATTTAGGATCTTAATTTTAATCTGAATTAAATGGGAATAATGGTTGTGCTTCTCTAAACCTTTAAAAATGTACATGCCTAGGGCTGCATGTAAGATGCATTAATTGACGACAGGAGGACGGCCTCGGTGGTTCTCTTGTGCCAACAGGACCTGAACTCTCGCTGACGCTCTGATAAACTGTGAGCCAGTGTAACGTATCATTATTTGCCCCGTCTGGCACACAGAATGCATCCCGTCATTGCCGTAAGCCAGTGATCAATGCGGGCGACGGCGTCGGGGAACATCCAACCCAGGCCCTGCTGGACGTCTTCACCATCAGAGAGGAGCTCGGGACGGTCAACGGCATGACGGTGAGAGGCCGTGAATTTAAACCCTGACCTCAAAGCGGAACTAAACACTTGCTAAAACAAATAAAACCGTTTCTTCCCATCAGATTACAATGGTTGGGGATCTGAAACACGGCCGCACGGTTCACTCTCTCGCCAAACTGCTGACTCAGTACCGCATCACCCTGCGCTACGTGGCGCCCAAAAACCTCCACATGCCAGCAGAAATCATCAGCTACGTGGCCTCGAAGGGAATCAAACAGGTAGGAACTCGACGGTGCTACACAAAAAGGTGTACTCTGCTGAAATCTTAATAACTTAATCGTACTTTTTTTATCTTACTTTTGGCAGGAGGAGTTTGAGAGCATTGAGGAGGCTCTTCCTGAGACTGATGTTCTTTACATGACGAGGATCCAGAAGGAGAGGTTTGGATCTGAGGAGGAGTACAAGGCTGTAAGTTTGATTTTATTTACGGCTTTAAAAATGAAAAATAAAAAAAATACCTGGAATCTATGAGATCACTTGGTGTGAGATCTCATGTCCATCCTTTTATCCTCCTGCAGCTACATGCTGAGAGTCTCTGTACATTTATTTACTACAACAAACTTGGTGCTGAGTTCATACCAATTTAATAACGTTGAAGCTGAACATAAAATAGTTTTGTTTTATTTTTAATACACAAACCACAAGCAAGAGACTCACACAGATCTTAAATTCCCTCTCAGTGTTTTGGTCAGTTCATCCTCACTCCTCACATCATGACTGTGGCCAAAAAGAAGATGGTGGTGATGCATCCGATGCCCAGAGTCAATGAAATAAGGTGAGAGCCACAAATCCTCACATGATCGCATGTTAAAAAACAAACAAATCTTATGTGAAATATCATTTGGTTTTCATTGATCATTTGAAGCCATTTTTCTGTACTTCAAAACAACTACATTTTAGTTTAAAATAACGTAAATTTTCAATTAAAATAACTTCTTTTTTTCTCTCCTCTGTCAGTCCGGAGGTGGATACAGACCCCAGGGCAGCGTACTTCCGTCAGGCAGAGAATGGCATGTACATCAGAATGGCCCTCCTGGCCACCGTGCTGGGCAAATAAATCCAATATTGTTCATTTTTCAGCACAACTGATCAAACAAAACAACTACAATAATATTAGATGCTTTATCTTCAGGTTATTTCCTAAAGTTTCTCATTTCCAGACCTGAATGAGTTGACAGGAAAACTATGCTGTAGGTTCTGACTTAAGACTAAGTCAAGACGTTTATAAAAAAATAATGCTGCTCTATTACAACACTGCTACTCTTTAAGTCCAGATTTACACCTTTCAGTTGCAATAGTTGATATTTTCACGTCTTTAACCTTTCACAATCTTAGCAGTTTAGTTACCAGGAGTAATATGTTGTGTTTGAGGTGTTTAACAGACTCTCAGTATTTCTGTGTGACTGAGCCATGCAGAGGAGTGAATGAGACTCCTCGAAGGGGGCGGGGGGGAGAAAATTTGTATTTTTATACTATGAACTATGTATTTTGGTGTCAGGATGACGTGTTATTTAAAGGAACCAGTCAGGAGGTTAAAGAATGAAGACTGTTCTTTGTCTAATAATGGTATCCGTTAAAGCTCAGTTAAAAAAGATTATTTTCTAATGTAATGTTTAATTTTTTATGTGTAACATCAGTGGACATAGAATTGATTACATACTGTATTCCAAAAACACCTGTCTTTAGATGGTTTATGGGTATTTTCTGTATCTGTCAAAGATTTCTTATGCTGTAATAGTTTGGAAACCAATTTTATATAAAAGATGAACAATGGCAGTAAGGTGTTGAGTAACTTCAAATAAAGAAAAAGTAAAGTTCATTTTTCCTTATTCTGTTGTCAGATGTTTTCACTGCGTGAGGCAAAGTGCTACAAACAAAATCTTGTGTAAAATCAGGCACCACGCTCCCAAAAAGAACCTATCGACTTTAATTTATAAATGTTTATTTTCCAAATAATTTTATTGGTGTTTTACATTATGGTAATGAAATGTCCTCAATTTGAAATAATGCAGGTTGTTGGAATGACTGCAGAAGACAGCAGCAACAGATACGAACACTTGAAACGAACCAGAAGTTGGCCCACAATGCACCGCACTTTACTGATTGAGCATGCGCATTGGTAACTAAAGAGGTCAATTGATGGAGATTCTACTTGATTAAACTGGTTCCAGTGCTGCATTCAAAACTGCTGGGAAAATCACCAGTTCAATCTAAGCGCAGTTCAATGATTTGGGCGATTGAGGTATGTCTAAAATTTGCCATTTTCCT
The DNA here is from genome assembly GCA_034783495.1 of Millerichthys robustus. Lineage (NCBI taxonomy): Eukaryota > Metazoa > Chordata > Actinopteri > Cyprinodontiformes > Rivulidae > Millerichthys > Millerichthys robustus. The sequence goes on along the minus strand of JAVKLF010000060.1, from coordinate 1,491,691 downwards.
AATCTATATTGTTGTATTGCAGTACTCTATTTTCTGATAGGCAGACGAATTAAATATAAAAGAGTTAAATAATTTTTTTGCTTCATATACATTGTGTTGCGCATCGTTTTTTCTGACGGGCGTATTGTTCCGTGAACGCAGCGCATCCCACATCTTTTATTTCCTGGAAGGAGGAGCGACCCGGTGAGCGGACTCACTCCTCAGCCACCCGGGGCTAACGGAACCCAGATTCTGTCCTGTTAACTGCGAGCTAAGACATTAAATCAAATGCCTCTATGATCCAATTAACCTCACAACGAGATACACGGTGTTCAGTTTGCGCAAGGTGAGTAATTCCTGTGATTTAGTTCGTAAATCTAATAGGGCGGTGGCGAATGCTAGCTTGCCGATTCCCCCCCAAAAATTAATGAAGTAACTGCGTTTTGATTTGTTTTATATCCGTGTTTGATTTGCGCCGAATCGATCGCTTAATTTTATGTGGTTGATATTAATTTTCATTATTTAGTGTCCAGATAACGGGAAGACCTAAATAATCTTAAAAATTTTAAACGCAGATTGGTTGAACAGCAGCGTGTGCTTCCACGAGCTTGTTGCTTAGTTGACGTTTTTGCAGATTTAGCTCGTTCTTTTCTTTGTTCTTGTAGTTATAAAATGGATATTTTAAAGCAAGATTAGCTAACAATCAGAGCCCGCACACCAAGCTGCTTCTAAGGCTTCGTGGAAAACCGGAAAAAATTGTCCAAATTGACGGAGAAACGGTCTGAATGGTGGGGTGTGAAATAGAAAGTAGTTATCCCTGTGCGGGGAGATTAGCAAAGGATTAGAGCTTCACAAGGACAAACAGAGACGAGAATAACGCCGAATATATTCCTTCATCATCCCAAAACAACCACCCATCCTGTTTGGTCCACATAGCTGGGCTTCGGGATTAAATTTTTCATATTACCTGTCTCTGCAGGTGAGGTTTCAATCACTTTAATTAGAATAAAACAGACTAACCTGTAATAAAACTTCAATGCAGGGATTTATTTTAATGACATCAGGTGACACTTGGAGGAAGATAGTTATTTTGTGAATTTCATCAGAATTTTTAATATGATCCACACCTTTAAGGGTTCAGTCTAAATTAAAGCTACTTAATGCAGACAGTGACATAAAATATAGAAAAAGTTATTCTGAACTATATCAAATGGTGCCCTTTGAAGAAGTTTATTCCAGTAGTTCTCCAGATTTACTGGCGTGCAGTTCTGAAAATGCAGGTTTGCACCCAATGTAAACAAAGCACATGTTTGTATGTATACAAGTATATATTTACTCAACAAATCTGAGCATTAAAAAACCAATGCATCGAAGTTGTCCGGCTTCTTCTCCGTCCCAAACAGCTCATCCGTGGAGTTTTGACCAGTGGAAAGATTTTACTGCCCCTGTGACTCACTACAAAAATCATATTTATTTCTGTTTTTACTGTTTCCATAGGTTTTGCCTGTGGGTGTAGTAGTTGATAGTCATTTTGAACACAGACAATAAACATCTTGAAATATCACAAGATCACAAAAAACATTTCATCAAGGTTTGATCAAAATGATTACAACTTTCTCTTTTCATCATATGATCTTAGTGAAACGTGGTAGGTAATATGCAGTCCTTCGAGGAATACGAGGTTTTATTTAAAAAGAAGAATAAATCTTGCATATCAAATCTGGGTCTGGAATGAAACGTTTTTCACTGAAAAAGGAGGTAATATGTCTTTTTGTATTGTTAATTTAGACGCTCTGCTAATATCTCCCGTTTAGTTTTCTACATCTACACACATCTTTTGTTATGTAATACAGTTTTTCCTGTTGTGCACATTGGATTTATTTGAACCTTTCTGTCACATTTACATCGCTCACAGGTTTCAGAGTTATTTTTAACAGTAAAGGTGCTTATTTTAGGACCCACACTGTTCCAGACTATCTTAGGATGCTGTTCTCACTCCTCTTTTATTTTTTGTAAATTTTTAATTATGGCTGTAGTCTTCATAAAAAATTCCTCAGTTGTTGTTTTTGACAAGAAGCCCTGTCTGGAATTTAACAAATTGAGCCGGTACAAAACAGATGGCAGCCGCTTTTAAGTTTTCTACCATTAATAGCTTTTCTAAAGATTTTATTCATTCGCTTTATTTTGACTTGGAAACGTGAAAATATTGAGTTTTTTTGATCGTGTTATTGTCTAGCGGGTGTAATGAGAAGAGATACTCGGTTCACAAGCTTTAGGCAGGACTATCTTTTCTCAGTGTTTTAAGAAAGGAGTAGAGCGGTTCTCCTTTGCATCAAAATGAGTCCGTTCGGGTGGTTCTGGCATCTAATTCGGATGCCTCCTGGACGCTTTCCTTTGGAGATGACATGGGCATGTCCCACTGGGACGAGACCCCGGGGCAGAGGGATGTTCTGGCTTGGGAACACCTTGGGATCTCCCAGAAGGAGCTGGAGAAACTGGGTTTCTCTCCTGGACCTGTTGCCTCCGTAGCCTGACCTCATATAAGTGGTTAGAGATGGAGAATACAAATGCAGCCTAATTTGAAAATATTGGATCAAAGTGTGAGCTGCGATGGATGTTGATCATAAACTAGCTCATATAGAGTTCTCCACTTTTCTAAAATCTTTGAGCAAACGTTAGTGTAGTTCAGGGTGCCCTGTGAACGAAGCGCAGTGCGAGCCTCTTTAACTAATGAGGTGAAAAACGACAGAAGCAGAGCTGCTCAGCTGCAGTGATAAAAATGGATTCATTCGGGGGGTTCCCTCCTTTTAAAGCTAAATTAACCTTATATTAGAAAAGTAATAAACACTTAACTGTCGGCCAGACTTTATCTTCTAAAAAAGACTCGACTGAGGAGAATAAGTGAAGTCATTTTGCATCAAATAGTTTTTTATTCACTGAAGGCTAGATGTTTTTAAATTGTTTCAATGCAGCTGATCATAAAATGATTATTCTTTTAGGTGTCCTTATGGCTTTCAGGGATGGGGATACGTGTTTTTTGTTTATAGCTTTAATATCTGAGTGTGTCAGGGTTCAGATGACTGTAATTCTTTGTTTCTAGAACAAAAGCTCTGTTCATACGAGTAATTGAAGAATGTAAAGCTAATTATTTGCTGGATAAAGTAGACATTTTGCATTTAAAGATTACTTAAATGGACATCTGAAGCAGAATGTCTTTCTTTGTGTGTATTAAAAAAAAAAACTTATTTCCCAGGGCAGTTGAACTCTTAGTGTACGTATATATTTGAGCCGCTGTGTTTTGTCTGCGTAAATCTGTCCAGTCAGACTCGGACCAGGACGTTGGTCCTCTGTGACGAAAACCTGGATGGGTAATCTGTTCGGTCAGCAAAACGTAATCTTCTTTAGTCAGTGACCGCTGTGGCAATATTTGTGTGTCAGAGTAACGGTCCGGTGGTACGGCTGCCAGAGTTTGAGAGAAATGTTGTTCTTACTGAATCTTCCTGCATCAGATTCCACAACATTTGATAGCTTGACTAAAAAAAACATTTTTTCTAAATCTTATGCTCTGTAGTGTAGTGCAAACAAAGACAATGATGGATGGTTAGGAATGTTTTTAGATAAACTTTACACCTAAAATAATTGATTTATTTGTCTTTTCAACACATCAGAAGTGAGTCTTTGATAGAAAATAAACAGCATCTCTACTAAACTAAAGCATATTGTTTTCATAAATGTGAATTTTTCTTTTATCATTTGACCTCTCCAACAAAATGCCAAAATGAGGTTCCTGATTTGCTCCTTCAGAGCAGAGAGTTAATATTTCTGCAACCTTAAAATAAATTTTTATTAATTTATTTTCTCTTAGAAGTGAGCCATGGCTGAACAGAATTCCTCCCGTCCCCAAAGGAAGATGTCCACATCTGGGGAGAGCGTGTACAAGGTGCTAGGCCTTGAGAAAGGAGCTTCAGCAGAGGAAATCAAAAAAGCGTACAGGTAAGCTGTTTGTACATGAAGTAATCTGAATATTTACTGAACTTAAGAGTCTTAGCTGCTTCTTTAAGACCAGTAAGTCTCTGCGGAGCAGTAAGCCACTCCACCCCGTAAAGGTTCTTTTAGGTTTTAAGTTTTAATTATTATTTTTTTATCGTTTCTCAGGAAATTTTTGTTAAAAACACACATGTTAGGAGCTGACGTGTACAGTTGAGTTGAATATTTCCCCGTTTTAATCAATAATGTCTGATTATATTTACTTATTTATTTTTTAAATTCTTTCTCTGTCATCAGAAAACTTGCATTGAAGTACCACCCAGACAAGAACCCGGACAACCCAGAAGCGGCGGAAAAGTTTAAGGAGATCAACAACGCCAACTCAATTTTAAATGACGAGAACAAGAGGAAAATCTACGACGAGTATGGCTCCATGGGGCTTTACGTGTCCGAACAGTTCGGAGAGGAAAGCGTCAAATATTACTTCCTCATGTCCAAATGGTGGTTTAAGGTTTGTGAACTTGTTTGTCTTCACCTGCGTTTCTTAATCGTTCCAGTTTAGGACGAGATGAGCTTTTTGTGTGAAACTGAAATGTTTGTTTTCAGGAAAGATACTTTTTAATCCTCACACATTGGTTTTTCTGCACAGATGCAGAATCTAAAATGACAAACATTGATGGTGAGTTACTTCCGTAAATGTTAAGCTCCTTTTTAGTTTTAACTAATTTTTCTTGTAACGGTTTAAAATTTCCAAACCTGGCCACAAATTTAGGGCTGAAATTATCAATAGTGTTCATCATTTTAAATTTTATTGGTTGTTTTTATGTTTAAAGAGAGAAGAAACATACTAACAGCAGTCCACCGTAGTCCTGGCTACATTTAGACCATCTGTTCAACCACGGGTGGTTGTTGGTTGGAGCGTGTGGGTGGTGTTAAGAATGCAGACGAGTGTCCAGGAGACCAGGGGCCGAACGGTGATTGGCTGCCTGCTGATCAGAGTTCTGCATAAAGATGAGCTGCTTGACCCGAGCTTCCACCTCCTGCCGCACCGGTCCGACGTGCCACACCCGCCTCGGATCGTTTGTTAGTTTAGTGTAGAGGTTTGTAGGCGTGAGCCGCCGTTTGTTTTATACCTTTTTCTCCTGTTTGTTTTAGTTAAGGAGGAAAGAACCTGTTTGTTTGGTGAATAAGTAAGAAGTGTAAATTTAAGTTGGATCCGTTTAGTTTGTTTGAGCCCGGACTCACACAAGCACTGCCAATAAAGTCACACTTTTTTTCTCTCCAGTGACTGTATTTTAAATGGTGTAAAGGTTCAAATTTCTGCATTTTTATTACATCCTGGCTGGTCCTAATCGTAACAGGAGCCATCAACATAATGTAAGATAAGAATGGTTCGTAATGTTACCTCATAACGCCACTCTAAAACAGCTGGAATATCTCTTTAAGAGCAGTGATAGTATTTGATATCCAGTTCAGAGAATCTTTGAAATGCACAGGATCGGTCAGCAGACGGGCCGTTGTGGATTAGAGCCGACATCTTCTGTCAGTGTAATGCTCTCTAATGCAACAGATGTGCAGCATCTGTAAAGCTTGTGATGCTGCTTTTTTGTTGACACGGTCATAAATGTTAAAGTTGTGTTGTGTTTATGTACTTAACTTTTGTTTGCTTCAATGTTCTGAAACAAAACTTCATGAGAGTCTTCTGTTGCAGACCAGTCACATCAATTATAAACAAACTCCTGGATTATCTCCTTTCCTTTCTTAGATGTCAAACTAAATGTGTCAGCGATTCTGACTGAGCTGTAATCTGACAGGATGAGATAAGAGGCCTGATGGTTCACCGTTGACGGTCCGGACTCGATTAAATTCTGTTCATTCTCGCCGTCACCTGGCTGAGAAGAATGTTCTGTGTGTTAATCCCTGCAGAGTCTGGTGCTGTGCTGTACGGTTTTCACCTGCTGCTGCTGCTGCTGCTGCTGCTGTTTCTGCTGCGGGAAGTGCAAACCTCCCGATGACGAGGAGAGCTACCAGTACGTCGACCCCGAGGACCTGGAGGCCCAGATCAGGGCGGACCAGGACGGAGGTGAGTGTCTCAGTGACCGGATGCTTTTCCAGGAATCTGTGGAGGAATAAATTCCAGCAGTGTTTGTGATTCAGGCTGTAAACATGAGTTTTGTGGCCTTATTTTGTACTAAATTATGTAGATTTATTAAACTTCTCTTATAGCAGCTTCTCTGATTTAAGGTTTTCTTACGTTTAGAACAGCGTCTGTATAATGATTGTCAAACAGTTCCAGTGGATTTAACACTCACCTACACTCCAATCCAACAGGTACCACTGTAATTATAATCCAGCCCACTTCTAATCTGGGTCCGGAGAGCCCAGAAGACCAGAGTAAGCCCATCCCCCTGCCCTTGCCTCCACCTGAGCCCCGGTCTCCGAGCTCAGCTAACGCAGCAGGCGGAGAAAACCCCGAGGACATCTAACCAGAGTCCGGGTGACTCGTAAGAACCGCCTCGTCTAATCTCTGCGTGTCCCGTTGTCTTCCATCCTCCGATGCTGCACCTCCGTTCACTTCTCTGGCTGTTTGTGGTTTGCACTTCCTGCCTGACTAACCGCTAACCGCATCAATCATCCTGTTCATGTTCAGCTTGTGTGTCCTCTCATGGTGTCCACACAAACACCAAACCATGTCCTGTGTGTGTTCTGTGCATGATGCGTGGGATGTTCTCAGCATCGTTCATGTGAAGAGCGATGGACTTTATTCAGTGGTTTGAACCCGATGTTCACTGAAATGAAAACTATAAATACTTTTTCACATCTGTTTGTCTGCTTTCTGAAACCAACTGGATTTCATGCCTGCTTTTGGCAATCGTTGTTATGTTACTGTGTTTGTTAGTAAAATATCTCATAAACCAGTGGATGGAGTTTATTAAAAAAGTTAAAATTAACTTTTAGAGTTAACCTAATTCAAGTCGGCTGCCTCAGTTAATTAGATTTGTCTAACACAAAAGTCCATTTACTGTCAATCTTTAATCACTTTTTCAGATATTGAGCTAAATATTTGGTGTGGTGGTAGCTGAGAGTCAT
>JAVKLF010000060.1:1398782-1411082 GCA_034783495.1 Millerichthys robustus | reverse complement strand
TTAATTTTGAAATTGCAGCCTTTGTCATCCCAAAGCCAGAGTGGAATGTGTTAAAATCTAATCATGACAGAACCCTTTATATTACTACAAAGATGTCAGAAAAAAGAAAGTTGAGAGGAAGATCTGATGTCTTACCTGAGTTAGGGAGCTTTGTGTTGGAGAGCAGAGCATCAGGGTGAGGCAGACTGTAAATGGTGACCACGCTGCTGGAGGTAGCTACTGCCAGAAGGCCCAGTCTGGGCAAGAAAGGTGCCTAAAGCGTAAATAAAACCATTAAACCATTCAGATTTATTTATCAGACCGTGACAGCAACAGTTTAAAACATTAGAAAAAAACCATTTTGAAAACGCGATACCTTCCTGCCACAGCTAGGAGGCTCCCAACCTCCTGCAGGACACCACTTCAGCTGCCAGATGAAGCCCCTGTCCTGGGCCAGACCATAAACCAGGGCTGGCTGGGTGTCCGGTCTGCAGAGACAGGAGTGGAAGCACCTAGCTTATTCTGTCTCAACTATTCAGGTGTGCATTTTACTTTAAAACTAACAAAACATGTCGACACATCTACACGTGTTTTATTCTGTAACAGTAGCAAAAAGCTGGCTACATATTTGATGTACCTTTTGTTGTACTCTAGTATCCCACAGTCCCACAGCTGCACAAGTCCAGGTTCTGTGTAAGTCCGGTTCACACAGTGCAAGTCGTCCATCCCTCGGTGACAGGCCAGAGCAACGTACTGCGTGGCAGGAGCGCCATCGGGGGTGGGGCACCACTCCATGGCCCAGAGCGGTCCGCCAGTAAACAGAAACATGTCCCAGCGATCGGAGTGAGCCGGTACCGACTCAAACCTGCCGGGTACGTTAACAAATAAATGTTCCCAACATTTAGTCTCCTGATACCAACCGAAACCCGGTGGTCTCACCTGCTGAGTCTGAGCTGAGGTGTTTCCTCCTTCGACAGACCTTCTCTGGACACTTTGAATGCAGCTGATCGAAGTTCCTGAGGCAGATATTTCTCCAAATCACTAAATAAAACCAACCAACAACAGAGGACTCACTCTATTTATCTTTGACAAGTTTCACCTGAAACGTCTTCACACCACGGTCAGTCCTCCTCACAAAAATGTGTTTTAATTTGTTGTTTAATTAAATCAAAATATAAAAAGAAGCAACCTTTCTGGCACTGGATCCCACTCTTTGGTAGAAGGAACCCATTCGGGGAACACCCAGCTGCTGTAATGCTCCTCTCGACTAAAAACACGAGAAAACAACAATCAGCACTAAAAGTTTTGGTTCTTTTCTTTCAGCTGCTCCCTCCTGTAGGAGTTTCCACCATGAGCAAACGGACAAACGCAAAGCTAACTTTGCAATCTATCTACTTTTAGAAACATTGCGACAGTTTTCCTCTAAATCAGAGAAAAACCTGCACGACACAAAAGCTGTCTTGACATCTGAATCTTCTTGATGCTGCAGCTCTGCTGGGGAATCACAGCGAGAGGAAACAAACAAAAACTCAGTTAAGAAAGCTACTTACAACTTCTTTGTTGTTTCGGCAGAGTCCCACATTGTTTGGATGGTACTAAAATCTATTCCATTAACGGGTTTGCCATTTGAAGATGTCTGCAGAAGATAAGCAACACAGATGAGTCTGTTTATTTAAACTGAAACCTGTTCTTTATTGCTAGAATCTATTCATAGGAAGGAATGTCTTACATGGTGTTTGGTGACGTGAAAAGCTGCCGGACTTCTTCTTATTTGTGCCCTAAAGTCAGAGTCATCGTCCGACTCCTCCTTCCCTTCCGACTCATCGTCCATCTCTTCAGCCTCCTCTTCAGCATCTGGAACAAAATCTTCATCTTCTGCATTCTCACTGTCCAGCCGTTTTCTCTTTCGGCCTTAAGAAAACACCCAAACATGCAGAGATGTTGCAACGCAAACTCAGGAGATAACAGACCCGACGAGACCAGCTGATACAAGTCTAAGTAAAGTCTTTGCCTGTGCCTGAACTACATACAGAAACGTTTGAAAAAAATGTTTGGATTAATAAGTATGTCCCACCAGAATACATGGGTTCAAAGTTAAGTTTGAAAAGTGTTGCGTAATCCCGAGCAGCAGATTAGATAAGGTAGCAGCTAACTTTCACCGTACCTCGTCTGTGTTTTGGACCATTTCGTTCCGGGACGTTGTCTTCCTTCTTGGCGTGCAGTTGGGAGTCCGGCTCATCACTGGGAGGAGAGAGCACCTCCTTGGCCAAAAGTTGAAGGTACTTCAGCGCCCTGGAAGATTTTATTTACAATGTTTTTGCTATTGAGGTTAGGTCTCATTAAAATACAACAGCTGTAGTTGAGTCACTGACCATTACTGGTTCGCATACATCTACAGACAACAAATGGATACTTTCTGTGTAGGTTCTAGTACCAAAACTAATTGATTACTAAACTCTGGTGAATGCACACGACTAAAAGAAGCAATAAATATCATTAAAGTCGTGACTTCGTAGGTTCTGTAGCTCAGTGGTCAGCATCACAGTCTTGGAATCCCAAGGTTACAAGTTCAAGCCCGGGTTGCGTCAGGGAGAACATCCAGCAGAAAGTAAATCTTTCAGCAGCTGCAGCTTAGCATCATCTGACTTACATTTTTGCAGCTCCTCTCCTGGGACGGCCACGTGATTCGGTCACCTCCTCTGGTTCTGCCGGATCCTTCTCACACGGCGGATCTTTAGCTGGCTCGACAGCCTTCCTCTTGACATACTTTTTCTTTGGCTTTGGTGTCCCGTTTTCTGGATTGGCAGAATTTTCAGCTACATCACCTCCGTCTACTTCAGTTGGAAGGTCCCCATCAGTGGTGACGGGGATTTCAGGCGGTGTTATTGACTGTATTTTCTTCGGTCTTCCTCTTTTTTTAGGCGTTACTGCTACAGTTTCATGGACAGAATCTGGAGGTATTTTGTCTTCTGACTCTTTATCCCCATCTACAGTCTGTTGCACAGCAGCCTTGGGTTTTCTACCTCTTCTTGAGCTCTTTTGAGAGACTGCTTCTTCCCTTTCAGAGCCATTTTTCAACAGTTCCTGTTTTGTATTTTCACCATTAGCTGTATCATCTGTTTCAAAATCTAAATACTTGACATTTTTCTTCCGTCGTCGACCTTTAGAGCTGACTGATGAATACAGAGGTTGCTCAGATCGCTCCTCTTGTCCTACAAGTGGAGAGGCAGTATTATTTTAAATATAGTATATAAAAATAATTGCAAATGTCAGAATCCAAAACTTTTGAATCTGCAGTGGTTAATTTAAAATAACTTCCATTTTGTTTCAATGCTTTTCAAAACTCTAAAGAAATCCTGGTCGAGGCACAAGGACTAATATGAGAAATAAAATAACATTTTTGTTTTTACAAACCTTCTCCTGAGTCAATGGAATCCATGGGCTTTGAGTTATTGTCGTTAAACTTGTCTTGTAACATGCTTTGTCATGTATGATGCAAGTTAATTCTTTTTATGACCTGCAGAGAAAGGAAGAGACAGTCAAAATTTTATTTATTTTAAGGGACAGCTTCTGATTATTGTGCAGATACACAAAAATTATATAATTGTGATGATATACATACAGTAATGTTTCATAATTTGATCAGTTTCAGACATAGTTTGTTAAGTATTTGGAAACCACAGAATATTTCAGGTTAATCTCCTGTTGTCACACAGTTTAAAACCAAATCTCATTTAAAAAGTGACAAGTTTATCTCCGCTTCCGCAGTTGTCCTGTTTACACACACAACACATCCGTAAGAGTGTTTATTCTGCATGTTTTAGGACCAAACTTCATATCAGCACAGCTTTTAACTTAAAGAAAATTAAAGAAGGACATTTATTAAACTTTATGGAGTCGCGGTTTGTTGTTTTCCAGCAAGCGTATCTTTTAGCCAAGCTATATGGCTAACACACACGGCTAAGCTAACCGGCTAAAACGGTGATGGTGTAGCGCTTCCTGCATCTTGATAAACTTCGAATTGAGACATAAATTGAAAGTATGATTGTTAAAAGCTCACCGTGTGAACCTTTCAGACTTCCTCTCCGGTGGTGCAGCCTGGAGTACCTCGTACCGAACACGGACCCACCAGACCTCTGCCACACGGGATCGAATCCCGAACGCAGCTACTCTGATCACGGCTGCAGCTGCTCTTTAGACCCGCGGAACCGAAATTGTCACAAAAAATTCGTCATTAGAAAAGCTGCAAACACGTCCAGTGTTGTTCTCGCCTGTTAGTTGATGAGTAAAACGAACATTATTCTTACATCAGACCGCCATGTTACAGTACAGGCGTGGTGGACTATACCGCCCCCTACCGGCACGAGGTGAAATTACATCAATTCAGCCCAGAGTGCCTCATGTTGTAACTGACATGAAATCTGCATTTTCTACAATTCTAAGGTGTTTTTATCAGTTAAAGATAAACAAACAAGCAAAAATAAAAACTAAATAATGTCATTATTGTATTGAATTAATGTCAGTATTGTTTTAAAAGTACTGTTGTAAAGTACAAACAAACATTATCCTGAGCTAAAGTTTACTCCAGTAGCTTTCCAGATGTTTCTCAAATTTAAATCAAACATATTTCAAATTTCAAACTGGTAATGACAGACTAAACTTTTATTAAAATCTGGCAACAATCATACATGACAGATTAGGTTGTTTATGAATGATGATGATGGGATCAGAAGACGTCAGAATAGTTTTTACACCATTTTTAATTTTCACAATTTCACCAAAACTTCATCCGACCTTAAAAGCCACACTTTAAGATCACATCTGCAGTGTTTCCATGCTCAGCAAAAACTCAATATTATCACATTACAGAAACTTCTTCTGTATCAGTTTTCACTCTTTGTGGTTTATGTTGGCACTGAAATGTTTATTAAAAAAGTGGTTTGATTGACAGCTTTGTGCTCCATTATAAAAAGAAATAGCAGCTGTTGTAAAACATTGGGAAGACAAAACTGAAGAAGTTTTAGTGTTGAAGGTTCTGGAAGTGGTGGACGTGTTAAAACTGGTTTGGATTTGGTTTATCCAACACACACGTTTAGTGACTGATTTATGAGACGTTTGCTCCGTTATAAGATAATAAATCATAAAGTGATGAAATCTGAGATTTATCCCACTCCTCAGTGATTAGTTCTACTTCATACACCCAAAAATTACTTTAAATATTATTAGTGGTTTAAATTAAGGCAGCATGGCAAATATTTCCATCACAGGAAAAGTAAACAAACTAAATGATTGAATTGATTTAAACAGCTGGACGAACATAAAGAATTGTTTTATCGGGACAAAGAAATAACAGGAAGTATCATAAAGTGATGCACTTTAAGATAAATGCTGTCAGTTTCATAAATCCACTGGAAGACAGAAAATATCAAGTGTAAAACTAAACATTTTTTATAATCTTTGTGTTAAACGAACTTTAAAAAAAACTAACTCAGAAGATTCGTGCAGTCTGAAAATCTGTTTAAACTAATAAGGTCCTTGTTTTATTTAAATGCATTCTTGCATGTTTGCAGTGCTGTTATTATTTACTCGTTATTATTAATATTATTACTATGACGACGCATTAAAAGAACATAAATACGGTCAAATTATTTAATAAACAAACATCGAAGCCAAAGGTCCTCAGAACACTGACTTTCTTTTTGAATTTATTGGTACTTAATAATATTCATTTATATATATCTGAGCTCTAGCTGTTTGAATGAGATCTGTTTTTGAAACTTTACTAAGAACTATGACAGTCTGTGCCTGTCTGTTAGCAAAATATCTCATGAACCAAAGCACCAGATTTTCCTGAAACATTCAGAATTTAACTACAGGTGAACTTCCACAACCTTTAGAGTCAACACAAACCAAGATGTCTTAACCTCAGCCAACAGAAAGCAGCTTTCACTCAGCTCCTCTGTCAGGTACGCAGCTAAAATGTGGTGTGGTAGTAGCTGAGAGTGGTCACTTTAGGTTCGAGGACACTTCTCCTCGTTCAGGTTTTCTCACGCAACGAGAACTTTAAAGCTCTTAAACCCAAACAGATGTGGCCTGCAGATGTTTCTGTGGAACAGCTGGAGAAATCCTGCACAACGAGGAAAACAGATAATTGTTGACTTTACACATAAACAAAGTAACGTTTCACCTTCGAAACGGTGCGCCACTTCAACATTTAAAGTGTTGACAAGTTTATTTGTGCTACGAAAGCTGACATTGATGATTTCTTCACGATGCGATGAAGAAGGCCCAGTCCGGACCGTCCTCGTGAGGCACAAAATGTTTTACAGAGGAGGAATCTGGATTACAAAGTCTAACAAAATACTGCGGCATGGACTCTTCAGGTCCCTCTTTAGGGGGTTTATGAAAGACAAGAAGAGATTCTCAAAGGTTTTAACAGAACAAACATTTAAAGTAGATGAAAACAGTCTGTCACAGGAAAACACACACGGACACAGTTGGACTACATTTCTCTGAAGGTTTTGTTGAATCCACAGCTTTAAGTTATTTTCACGGTATCTCTGAAAGACCAAAGTTTATTCAGCTTCTGAAAACATTAGTTTTAGTGTTTTACCCAGCAGCCACCTCACCTCGAGCAGCCGTCCGTTGCGTCTTCTCCTGTGAAGTTACCAGAAGACGTTTTACGATTTGAGTCTTTTCAAGCGTCTGTGTGGTTTTCCCGCCGCAGCGTGCCGCTCCACGACGCCGGGCCGTTTCAGGGTCTGCTGGGTCGCCGGGCCTGCCGCTCCACCTCGGATTCAACCGACGAGCTGCTGTTGAAAGCAAAGCAGTCCCTCTGCTTCCCGTCCGCCGGCCCCCCTCGCTCCTCCTTATATCTCCTTTTAACCTCCATCGTTCCATCACCGTTTCCCACAGGCCCGTCCACGTCAACCATCTGCAGGTGGATCTGGGTTTGCTCCGGTCCGGAGACGGCTTCCTTCCGGTCCAAGTCCATCCAGATTGGCCCTGGAGGAGGTTCCAGAGGGGTGTAGTGGAGCACGGGCTGCTGAAGCTGTGGGTCCGACTGTGGATGGAGGTTCTGTCGCTCCGGATGGAGGAACTGGCTTTGGTGCTGGAGGTGATGTAGAGGCTGCAGAGGGTGCTGCAGGGGCTGGTGCAGGAGCTGCTGCTGGTGGTGGGGGTGGTGCTGGTGGTGCACGAGATGATGGTGGTACTGATCAACAATCGGCTTGTCTGGATCAGGGAGAGTCTCCCTCCGCTGGGTTTTGAGGAACTTTTCAAACTTCTTGGAGGCTTTTTTGTTTGTGACAAACCAGTCCTTTTAAGACACAAACAGGGAAAGGAGGAGAAATAAATACAATTAGGTTTGTTATATTCCTGAGTTTAATCAACTTTAGTTAAAGTCATTCAGAAAACAACACCGGTACAATAAAGACCCTTTGTTTGTATTACCTGTGAATGGACAGAGTTGATGTGGTACTTTACTCCACTTTCAGAGTTAAACTCTTTATTACAGATCAGACATCTGTATTTTCCAGCTTCAAATTCACCCTGAAACAGAAGAGAAACAAGCCTCCGAATGATTACTAACCCCGGGGATAATTTAATGTCGACTAATTCTGAGATTTCATTTCATAACTAACCCTATTTACATACTTGTCCCTCAGTCTTTTACAAATCGGTTGTGTTTGTATCTGTTGTAGCTATTTAACAGTACAGCAGTATTTTATCCCCTTATATACGTTGTCCTGTAAAGATTTAAGTTCAGAGAGAGAAAAAAGCCGAAGCACCTTCGTGCAGAGTCCCAGGTGAGCTTTCAGGCCCGACACGCTGGTGTAGGTGCAGCCACAGCCCTACAGGAAGAGACATGATGGATGTTTACATGATGGAGGTGAAAATGATTGATCGTAAAGGTTTAAGCACGGCCGTGACGAGAGATATCTTCACGTTTCTGAAGTTGTCTTTTTACCTGGTTGGGACACTGAACTTTCCTCTGCAGCTTCACCTCATTCTTCCATTTTCTCAGCACCTCTTGGCTGAAGGCGGGCAGACCTGGTCGGGCGTATTTCAGCTGGAAAGGCAATAAAAATTACTTTCGGCTTAACCTTTGATTGTCTGCTTAAACCTGAAAACTACTTTCGTTTGGCACGTGTGAACGATAAAAGTCTGCGTAAGACAGCAGAATCTTCTCCTGCCTTTTTGTCATCTGGAACCAGGTCCGACTGGAACTTCCTCTTGGGCCAGTCTTTGGGCAGCTCGTTGTTGGCGATCTCAGCCAGGTGGAAGTTGGCCACCTGGGCTGAGACTCGCTGCACTCTGCCGCTGGCCGTCCTCTCCGGGTTGGCTTCCCGCTGAGCCTTCAGGGCCTCATCCTCCTCCGTCTTCTGGGGTGTCTGATAAAAATAATCCCGATCAGACGCTTAAAGCTTCACATAAAGTTGTTAAAGAGACTCATGACTCACAGGAGCGTGCTCTGATTTTAGATGGTACTCCAGGCCAGCCTTAGATTTGTACGTTTTCCCACAGTGAGAGCAGCTCAGAAGCATCTTCTCCAGTTCGGATTCCTGTTTCCCGCACTTCTTCATGTGATACACGTAGCCCATGATGCTGGTGAAGGCAGCCGTGCAGCCCTGACAGGAAAAATGGGAAATATTTATCAACCGACCGTTCTGAGTGAACCTCTAGTGTCCTGAAAACAACAATCAGCCGAAATGTTTTCTACGGCCACAAAGTGATTCACCTCTTTAGAGCATTTCAATTTGCCGAGTCTCTTCAGGATTTTACGCAGTTTGTCTTTGATGGAACGATCGTTGAGGTCCTTGACGTCGTCTGTTGATGGCTGTAAATGAATTTAAAATGCAAAAGAATCGCTATGAATCAAAGAAAACAGAGTTGTTGCTTTTTTTTTTTTTTTTAAAAAAGCATCTTCTCCAGTTTCACTTCTGCAAAAAAAAACCCCCATTCAGGCAACAAAACAAAAATCCCAAACCTGACATGAAGAAAGTTACTAAATTCCAGAAATTAAAAGCAAATGAAGTTGAACGTGATCACCTGCGGAGCAGGTACAACCCTCACCAAGTGGCTGTGGTCAGCCATGATGTGGTATTTCATCCCTGTGGAGGACTTCAGCTGTTTGCCACAGTGCTGGCAGGTGAAGGGTTGCTGCAGAGCAACAACACATTCAGGACATTAAAACATTTGTTTAAAACAGAGAATAAAACTCAGGTTCGTGAGTTGATGTTCCATCGTGAAATGAAACAGAAGATTTTACTGGACACGGTGCTCACCAGCCGGCAGTTCTCCATGTGTTTCTTCAGCCCCTCCACGGTCTTCCTGCTCACACTTTTACATTTCGGACAGGTCGCTCTCCCTTTGGCCAGGATCTGAAGCTGCCAGCGCTCCTCCTGACTTCCTGGTTTGTTAAGAAAAGAACTATTAAATCTGGAGTTCTCTGGGAGAACTGTAAAATAATCTGGAAGAACAGAATTTATTATTTTAGGAGCCTGAGGTTTCTGTTCAGTATCTCAGCTGTTCCCAGTACTGTACTCTTCTGGACAGAGACCTCAAAGGGATCTGCTGGAGATACTCATCCAGTTTTGTGGGGTCCACTGCCCTCAAGTGCTCCGATGACATCCGGCACCACAGAGGCCGTGACTCTACAAAACGACTATGTTTCCTTTAAAGACGTTTAACCTATGAAAGGTATCTGTCAACGCTGCTGTTCGTACCTGGAGGGTAGGCAGGAGGTTCCTTCTTGATCTGGAGAATCACAGGTTTCTGATCTTCACTGAACTGAGCCGTGGAGGCCTGACAGACTCTGTCTGCGTCTGAAGCTAGGGTTATATCACAAATAAACATGTTACACTGCATCACACTGATCCAAACCTACAGAACACTTTACAGAGATGGAGCCAGATGTCAGAAAAAACACTTTTATTTGGCGAACAGAAGTGTAACTCACACTCTGAAACTCTGCCCTCTGCTGGTGGAGGAGGGAAGTTATTCACTGCAGGGTTTTGATCCACTTCTGGTTTCTGAACTTTCCTCATGTTCAAGTCTTTAAAATGAAACAGAAACAAGATTCTCTTAAACTGTTTCACATTACACAAACAGCCTCTTAATCATTAAATTATTTGAAACATTAAAAAAGATCTGATTCTGAAATGCGTCACAATTTAACACGTCATGCTTGTGAGGTTCTACCGGGCCTCCAGACGTTTCCTCGGTCCCTGTTGGAGCTGCTCCAGATCCGTTCTAGGCTTTGGCTAGTTCCCCACCCCAGTTCTTTTCTTGAATCTCTTCCTCCATTCCAGGCCTGACTCTGGCACCGGTCTGGACCCGCTGCCCAGCCCTGCTCAGGAACGTGCTCTCGACTCATCATCCAGGACTGGTCCGGTCCAGGATGGGCTCCGTCCCTGTCTGGCATCCATGACTGCTCCTGACCAGAGTGTCCCGCCCTGTCCCTACCAGAGCTCCAGACCTGGTCCGGGGTTCGGTCTCTGCCTGGACTCCAGGCTTCGGGGCTGGAGTTCCAGCTCTGCTCGTTGAGTTGGGACTGGTCCCGGCCCGACTCTGGACCTTCAGACCAAACACCCTTCGTCACCAGTCGTGGTGGCAGCCTGGCAGTGGGCGGAGCCATGGAGCCAGGCTCCAAACCATTGGCCAGCCTGCCTGATGACATCACTGAACAGCTGGTGGTCGGGTAATCTATCGTTCCCATGGAAACATTCTGGAGGTCCTCGTACCTGAAAATGATTAAAACTTTATTGATAAAACGTCAAACTAAAAAAGGCAAATATCTGTGAGAGGACAGAACTAAACAGGAAACAGAAAGTCAGTTAAACACGAAGCTTTCTACACATTTTATGTTTTCTTGAGAACTAGTTTCAAGCTTGAACATCAGAATAACTCAGAAAAGAAAACTTCCTCGAGTCGCATGAAGTATTTTTAGAGATTTAAAAGGAAAGTGGAGGTTCAAGCTGCAGCTGAGAGGTGGAGGCAGACAGGAAGTGGCTCATTTACATATTCAAAGATCCCTGCGTCTTTAACGAGGGAATAATGTAGAGTGACATTTAACCTTGTTTTTAAAAATTATTTTTAGAGAAGCGTGCTTTTTAATGTGTCTTTTTTTGATGCACAAAGAGGATTCTGAAATGTTTCAACTCTGTCAGAGGTGGAGCTTTGAATGAACCAGAGGAAGCTGACTTTTATCGTGGAACCTGTTGGAGTTAAATGAATTCAGAGAAGGAATAAAATATAAAATATTTTTAATAGTGTTGTAATACCAAGCCCTTCGGATTTACCGCTGGGATGTTTTCAGAAACAGGAAGTTGAGATGTTTTGTTACCGTTTTCTGCCGTGGTTCCGTTTCATCCTCGCCGCGTTTTGATCTTCGGACTCTTGGTTCTGAAACAGTCAAGGAGAAACGTGAGGAACATCCAAGTTTCAGGTGAATGGCTGCAGGCAGACGTCCTCACCTCTGGGCACTCGGCTGCATTCGGCTCATCGTCTCGCTCTGGAAACCTCTGAACGGCTGAAGTTCACGTCAGACACACAGAGTCAAACTGTGGAATCAGAATCAAAAACTTGCTTTAAAACCGAGGACGTCCTTTACCTGGACACGGAGGCGCACCTTTGGGGTGAGTCTGGACGGGCCTCCTCTTCCTCGGCATGTACAAAGGCGACATGTCCCCTCTGATGTGGGTGGGCTCCATACTAGGAGTACCAACCCCTCCTGGAGAAACCTGGTGACGTAAAAAGAGACAAATAAAATCTAACTTTAAAAACTGTTTTACCTGTAGTCGTTCACTGAAGTCCAACTTTTTGAAGCTGAATAAATTCTCAGCAGTAAACAAAATCTAAACAATCATCTGTTTATTTAATACAACAAAATTATTTCAAAAACGACTTTAAAGGATTCTCTTCTCTGCTTCTCGTAAAATCATGTTTTATAAATAAATTCGTGTTTTAAAGGAGCCAAATGTTCCTTCAGAACGACTAGTTTGTTTGCATGGACCTTGATGTGTTTCTGACGCCAGAACCGGATTCTGCTCCTGGTGTGTTTACACTGTTCAGCTGTCAGAATGTGCGGGGTTCAACATAAAGTGCAGGTCCAGTAAACCTGCAGAACCAGCCATTTTTGCAGATGAAGAATGATAAATCTGCTGCCATCCGGGTGGAGGAAAAGAGAAAAGATCTTTTTTTGTTGTTGTTGGACGACGACAAGCTGAAAATCAGGTCTGCTTGTCGGGGACACGAGACGGCTCCGGTTCTGACCGCTTTTCATTGTTTCTGAACCGAGAAAGAAAAAAGCAGAGAGCC
>JAVKLF010000060.1:1311473-1322889 GCA_034783495.1 Millerichthys robustus | reverse complement strand
CTTGATGTTTTTCTCCCAAAGGGCCCTGCTGTACGGTGGGATGAAAGAGTCGCAGCCCCAGGCCGAGGTGTGCTTGGAGGAGACTCGAGCTGAAGCTTTCTCAATGCTGCTAAACTACCTGTACACGGGCCGGGCCAGTCTGAGTTCTGCTCGGGAGGAGGTGCTGTTAGACTTCCTGGGTTTAGCTCACCGCTACGGCCTCCAGCCTTTGGAGGACTCCACCTGTGAGTTCCTCCGTACCATCCTGCACACTAACAACGTGTGCCTGATCTTTGACGTGGCCAGTCTCTACTCTCTGAGCACGCTCAGCGAGGCCTGCTGTGCCTACATGGACAGACACGCACCTGAAGTGTTGAATTCAGATGGTTTTCTCTCACTCTCAAAGGTACTTATGCAATAAGTAGCTCTTACTATTCAGTGGAGTAAAGGGTTAGGCTTTGATTTCAGATCAAATGCAAAAGCTTGTTGTATACTTCTCTATATACATGTTTTATTTTTTGTTTGTATGTACAGACAGCTCTGCTAACAGTAGTCAGGCGGGACTCGTTTGCTGCCAGTGAGAAGGAGATCTTCCAGGCTTTGTGTCGTTGGTGCCAGCAGCACGAAGACGGGGAGAAAACCCTGGAAGTGATGTCAGTCGTGCGGCTGCCGCTCATGACTCTGACGGAGATGCTGAATGTGGTGCGACCGTCTGGCCTCGTGAGCCCCGACGACCTGCTGGATGCTATTAAGACCCGCTCAGAAAGTCGCAACATGGACTTAAACTACCGTGGAATGCTCAGTTAGTTTGTTACATAATTAGTGTTATATGATGATAAATGATCCATTTGCATGGAATATGAATCCTGTAGAACATTTGATAAAGTTTTTGTGTTAGAGTCTGTGTATTTTGTACATCATTATCTATTGTTTATTACATTAGTTTGTGCATTTTTCTCCTTGATATTGAATTTCAGTTCCGGAGGAGAACATCGCCACCATGAAATATGGGGCTCAGGTTGTTAAAGGTGAGCTGAAGTCGGCGCTGCTGGACGGAGACACCCAGAACTACGATCTGGATCACGGCTTCTCCAGACATCCCATCGAGGAGGATGGTCGGGCTGGAATCCAGGTCAAACTGGGCCAGCCGTCAATCATCAACCACGTCTGCCTTCTGCTTTGGGACAGAGACAGTCGGTGAGTTCAGCTCATCCTGCTGTTTTATACTTGTGGTTATTCTGCACGTTTCTTAGACAGCTGTCTGTAGTCGTTTGTGTAATTTTATTGAAGCTTGTTGAGTTAACTCTGAAAGTATATTTTTGAATATTTAAGGTCTTACTCGTACTACATCGAAGTGTCGATGGATGAGCTGGACTGGGTGCGGGTCGTCGATCACTCCAAGTTTCTCTGTCGCTCGTGGCAGAATCTTTATTTCACACCACGGGTTTGTAGGTAAACAAAACCAACATTTTTATGTTTGTTTCCCCTCCCTGATGTTTATCAGGTATTTCTGTGCTTCATCTGCAGTTTGTCGTGTTTATCTCATCAAATGAATCATTTTGATTCCATGTTTAAAATAATGTGTAGAAGAAAGGTTTTGTGAATAAATTAAGTGTATTAATCTATATTAATGTCAGAAGGTACGACTCAAATGAGCATAAAGCTGCAATAATCTTTTATCATTATTAAACTATAACAGGATAATGAATTTATATTTTTACCAATTACATTTAAAAACAAACACGGTTGTTTCTAAGTGGAAACTTGTCAGTGACTTGAGTTCTACTAAAATCCCAGACTGCACAGATTTTTAGTTTAGGTTTTAGTTTTCTTATTTTCTGAGATCTGATGTGTTTCCTTTGTGTCTCAGGTATGTTCGTATTGTTGGAACACACAACACAGTAAACAAGGTGTTTCACCTCGTGGCTTTTGAATGCATGTTCACCAACCGCTCGTTTACCCTGGAGAATGGCCTTGTGGGTAAGTTTCCAAAAACACAAAGTCTGTGTGTATTTGTACAGATGGTGGTTTTGAATTTGATCACTCTGGAAGTCTTTATCTCTGGTTTTGATATTCTGTGTTCCATTACTTAAATAAGACCATCTCACGATAAAACGTGTCTTCATCCTGTCCTCACCGATCACAGTACCCAGTGAGAATGTGGCGACGATTGCGTCCTGCGCCAGCGTCATCGAGGGTGTGAGTCGGAGCAGGAACGCTTTGCTCAACGGCGACACGCGGAACTACGACTGGGACTCTGGGTACACGTGTCATCAGCTGGGCTCAGGGGCCATCGTCATCCAGCTGGCTCAGCCCTACTCCATCGGATCTTTGAGGTCAGTTCAGTCACATGTTCAGCAGAACCCTTTAATGCTGACTTTAACACGGAACAAGATTCAATTATTGTCATTTTTCTGGTGGTATTTTTGTACACGATAAAATGAAATATTGTTTCTCTCCAGCTGTGCAATGCCTTAAAATATGCATCTATTTTTATAAATATTGTTATATATTACTGTTATTATTTCATTTCTTTCTATAAAGTCAAATTAAACCTTTGCACTATAAATAACATAAAAACATCTTTGTTTCCACTCCTTCAGGCTGCTTCTGTGGGACTGTGACGAGCGCTCCTACAGTTACTACGTTGAAGTTTCCACCAACCAGCAGCTGTGGACGAAGGTGGTCGATCGCACCAGGGTGTCGTGTCGGTGAGAAGCCCGCAGATTGAAACTTTTCCACAATAACAGCCTCTGCTACACTTTTAAGATGAATGGGTGATTTTTCATTCATGCATTAGGTTTGTGGGAACACAATAAGAAAAAGGGTCCAAAACGACATTGTTGTGACACATTTTCAAGTTTCTGGTCTTTCTTTTGACGTTTGAAATTGTTCAATAAAATATCAGAACTTATTTTTTACTTTGTGCACTGAAAACAATGTCTGTGAAATGTTTTTTTATCTGAAGTCTGCTCTGATCGGGACTGAACAGAGATAAAGTTGGTTTTGACTGACAGGAACTGGACCAACTGTCACTTTACCCACAATGCACAGCACCTGTATAGCTCCTCCCACAGGTTGTGTCTGTAGTTCAGACTGACTCAGGACAGATTATTTGTTTTTGTTGTCTTGGAAGCACTTTGGCAGCTATGGAAACAAATATATTGATCCAAACCTTAACGACAGGAGAAATAATCTGTTTATATAAACGACACATGTTGGTTACAGATCATGGCAGACACTGAAGTTTGAAAATCAGCCAGCTTCCTTCATCCGTATCGTTGGGACTCACAACACCGCTAACGAGGTAAAACCCGAGACAACTCTGGTTACACAGGTATCGTAAGAGAAGTGATCCGTTAAATCTAATCTGCAGGTGTTCCACTGCGTCCACTTCGAGTGTCCGGCCCAGTTGGACACGGAGGTCACGGAGGGCAGCCCGGGTTCGGATTCGTCCGATTCGGGCTCCGCCGGCCCGCAGCAGCGACCCGAGCGGACCTCCCGAACACACAGCCTGCAGCCCAACCAGCAGCCCCCTCCATCCTCGCCCCCTTTCTCACATTCTCATCAGTAGGAGCTCTCTGAGACCTCAGATTGTCATTTTGCACAGCTTCCATCATCCTGACCGCGCTGCTCCAACGCTGCTGAGTCATCTCGTCGTCGTCGTCCATCCTGTCCTTCGTGCAACAGCACCGATGTATCTGTAGCAGCAAAACGTAGAGCTCCTGTCTTCCCAGTTTTCTGACTGAAATTAGGTATTACGTGTACTAGTTTGTACATTTTACGAAGGTACTTTTTAGCTACTAAGATTTCAAACCTCTGAAGGTTGAATATTTGTCGACGAGGCACACTGACACGATTCTACTGTTTCACTAAACACCAGAGAGGGATGGGGTGAGCTATTTAAATTTGATAAATTCATAGTAATAACTTAAAACTAAGAGCTATATCCTTATTAAGCTATTTTTTAAGAAATTGTCATAAAAACAAAGAGTCAAAATACTTTTCATACCTTCAGACTAACAGGGTAGCGCTCATATTTTTCGAAATTTGATAGTTCACTTTTTATTACAAATTCACTAAACCTGAGAATGTGACGCATCCTGTTGCTTTTTGGATACAACACTACTTTAATCAAGTCGTGGAGTAATATCTGAGAAGGGTTTTAAATATTGAGCTCACACCCAATAATAACCCATATCATAGTATCTGGTGTGACTTTTTAATACATTCATTACCTCGAGAGGGAAAAAATCTCAGATTGAACAGATATTTATAGACGCAGATAAATTCATTTGTATTCTTTTTATTTAAAGGAAGCATAAATATTATTGGAATATTTTAAAATTGACAAAAATAAGTAAAACAATTTCAAGTCAACTAATGAAAATCAGACACTGCTTCTGAATCGTGGTTCAACGGGATTATTTTTTTAAAAACAAATTTGACCTTGACATCAAAGGATGCCGCCCCGCCTCCCAGCTGCTTTGATGTTAACTACAGCTGCACATTTATACACAAGTTTAAGATCCACAGGACTGGAGAAGATGGATGTGTCCACATGAGGAAAAATTAATTTAATTTACAAACTAAAGAGGTGGATTATAGGAACGGTAACCAAAGACCCCAGAACAACGTCCAAAGAGCTCAGAGGAGAACTCCTAGGGTCCTCGGTGTCAGATCGTGTCATTAGTTGCTGTTCGAGCCAAAGTGGACTTCTTCAAAGAGGAGCTTCTGTGAGGACAACCTGAGGACACAGGACACAAAACGGGAGCTTTTGGGGAAAAAGTTTCCCAAATTTGCAACAAAAAAAAGAACCCTGTACCCACAAAGAAACCTGGAGGCGGTTTGGCTCGGTTCTGCGCCCGGTCCAGGTGTCCTGAATCTGTGCAGGGTCCGAGAAAATCTCAAGGCTTTCTGGAGCCACTTGCTCCCAGTGTCAGAAAGCTTGTTCAAAGTCGCAGGTCACGGGTCTCCCAACAGGATAATGGTCCAAAACGCTCCTCTATAAACGCCCAAGAATGAGTCGGAACCAAACATCGGACTGCCAGGAAGTGGCCCACTGAGCCCTGATCCAAGTCCTGAAGAAGGAACCCGTCAAACCTGAGCGCTGCAGCAGTTTGTTCATGAGGAGTGAACAGAGACCGACCCGGAAGGTTTTGGATCTTAGTATTAAGTTAAAGGCACCATCATCTTGTCACGGTCAGTTTTGTTAGTTTTTTTATTTTTTAAATCCTGTTGAACCAAAACTCAAAGGTCATGTCTGATTTTCTTCAATGAAAGAGTACAAAGAGATTTACCTGCATCTGTGAATAAGTTAAGTTTTTGAGTTGAGTATAAATAATTTGGAATAAGAACGATATTGTCAAAAAGATAAAGGTCTTTAGAGGTTCGGACCAAACTAATGTATGCACTAAAGCTGCCCAAGCTGCTGTTTATATATTACAGGAAGAAGCTGCTGCCACTGGCACTTTATTTTGATATAAAAACTAAAACGGTTGCAGCTTGGGTTTTCTGACTGAAACACAGTACTGAAGTGCTGGATTTGGTGTGTTCCTGTTTCTATGTTAAAGTAATTTAGACTTCATGGATTCTAAGGTTACTTTTATGTTTTTTTTTTATTTTTTAAAAAAAGATTGTTTGAAAATAAATCTGTCTTTGCTGTGAATTTTGTTTTTGTGTGTTTGGATGTTGCACGTTTGAGTTATGCTTTTTAAAAACCATCTTCTGTACAACCTGAACTTGCTGGTTTGACCCACAGTCGCTTTCTTTAAACCTCTGATCAACATTTTAGATGACAGATTCGTTGGATACAGTCTTCCCTAAAAGCTCAAATAAAACGGGACTTTTTTCAGGTTATAATGCAGAGATGTATATCCATAGGTTTGTTTAATATATTTTGTTTTGAATGTGTGAGTGTGTTTTACAGCCTCTTGTCCCACACACTGCCTGTCAGAAATGTGATTTTTGTTTTTATTTCCTGAGGGGTCACAGCCATCTGCTGTTTCACGGGGGATCATTCATACAAGCAATACGGTGACCTGATGTTTTCATCACTTCTCAAAGCTTCTGTTACAGAAACAAATGTCCTGATTGATCTGTTACCGTGTGTTCATCAATGGGCGACACTCATGCACTCGCTGAGAGGGGATATGTCATTAAAGCTATAAATATTTTAATTTGAAACTTGTGTGGATATTTATTGTGTGTGTTGCTTCAGTTATATGACTAGATGCTGTCACGTAGGGGCAGGGTTTGTCAGCAGTTGTTTTTAAATATTTGTTTCTAAATTTGTGCTTAATTTTGGTTTCGGTCAATAATTTCTAACAATTTGTAGATTTTGTGCAAATATTTATTACAAAAGCTGAAACCAGTCCCTTTATTGGTCAATTATTTTATTAAAACAGATTTATGCATTTGATGTGTAAAAATCAGTGTTCTTAAAACCATCATTTGGATTTAAACCTAATTTTAAACACAATGAACAACTAGAAAGTTTATTTGTAGGATAACTCAAATATCATACTTTTTAAAATATATAAATGTCTGCTCAATTCTGTTTCAGTCGATTTGTAACAACCAGTAGATTTAATGTAAATATCTAATAAGGTTTGTTGTACTCATAAATTAAAGCCTTATTATTTTAGCAATAATAAACTCATCCAAAAGTCATTCTGAAAAATAATTACATGAAGTTTTTGTGAATTTCTTCATTAAAAGTTTTCCACCGTGGTGTGTTCACTGTAATCATGTAAAACTGAGTACTCTCAAAAACCGTGCTCAAAACCAGACCAACCTTTCCACATTTCCCCTAATGCTAGCATCAAGTAGTTATAAAAACTCAAATACATGACTCTCTGTATGTTCCGTGGACCGGTATTTCAATATTTCGTCGGTTTATTACATAATTTGGTTGACAAATATTGACATTTCTGGTGTGACAAACGCGTTTCCGGTCTGACGTGCTCCGTACCAGCGACGTGTAGAACAGGGGTGGTCCCGAACAGGCTGAGAGGGGAAGGTCTTAATATTTTTTTTTCTTTTTATCTCACCCTCCCACGTCTTTAGCGTCGCCATAATTGTGTTTTATCTGTTTCACCGGACAGCTGGCCGTCATTTTTCTCATCTTTTAGGCCCGTTCGAAGCACCGGGACACCCCTCCGCCTTCGTGTAGTTTTGTCGTTCGTAACGTCCAGCTGATTGAGAGGCGTTCAATTACTCCACTTCAAACTGAGCCGTTTTGTTCCACTTAAACGGAAGCTATTTTGGGGCCCGGACGGATCGGCTTCGCCACCCTTCCTCACCGGCTTGTGGACTTTAAATTTCAGGACATTTGTTTTCCGTTTGTTTGTTTCGTCCAACTTGATGGTCGGACCGTGCTCCTGAGTGAAGGACCAGGCCTCGGACTCATCCCCAGCCTCGCTTTTCCACATCGGCTCCTTTTTTTCTTCTTTTCTTTTTCTTTTTTTATTTAGGGAAGTCATGGGAGACACGAGTGAACGAAGCAAAGCTTCGACCCTACCTCCCAGGTGTCCCTGTGGATTTTGGGGGTAAGTGTTTAACCTGAAACAAACTAGCTTAAAGCCGCTATTTTTAACTGAAAGGTAAATCCGGATGAAACGTACTGAACGGGTTCGAACCCATTGTTGTTGTTCCGTCGTGCAGGCCGAGGGTGGGGGGTTGGGAAGTTAGCTAATAAATAAACCAAACCTAGCTCGCAAAAACGAGCTAAAACCCATCAAATGTAGAACTTCTGAGCAGATAAAGATCCTGTAAATGCGGCGCGTCGATCATAACCAGGCTTCGTTGTGTTTTAAGGCAGTTTTTAAACCCAGGAGATGACGTACCCGAAATAGAAAATGATTTATTGACAGCAGGTTCCTTTTAAACGTGCCGCTGGATTATCTTTCATTGAAAAAAACAATAACTAAAACGACTAACATGTACTTTTATTCAACATACACGCTTAAAAAGTCCCATTTTGACTTGATTCACACCCTTCGTGTCTTGTGAAAAGTAGTGGATGTGTTTCGTACCGGATGTGATTCATGTGGTGTCACCACATAGGAAAATGACTACATTCGGCTTTTTATCTATTGAACAAAAGAAAAACACAAGGATAACCCCTCACAAACCAGTAAACTAATCACAAGTTCATATCTGAGCAGAGAAACCCTTTCAGCCCTGTAAATACTTCAGCTGGTTAATGATTTCTGAGTACACAAGAAGAGGAATATAATACCCCCTGATGTTCTGAGGTATTATCAGTACACAACAATGGCATTTGATTACTAAACACCCTTTGCCAGTTTCTGGGCCCGGTTTGGCCTCATTTTGTGGTGTGTAGTTTGCAAACCAGAACCTACCTGTCAATGTCAGGTGACCCAGTTGGCAGAGTTCATGTGTTAATGGCTGGAGCTGCTGTTCTGTTCCAAACTTTAACACCTCTCTGAAATTTAAAGCCTTTTCAAAGTACGACCAGGAACCTTTTTAAAATACTGTATTTAATAAAAGTTTTCCCTTTTTAAAAATTGGACTCCGACTCTTCAATTTGGCAGATTTTAGGTCATATTACCCAACACTAAACTATTAAAAGACTACATGTTATTTAATTTAAGTATTTACTTTTAATTGCAAACTGTTAAACAAAAAAGTTATCCCGGGCTGTATCAGTATGTAGTTTGTAAGAGTTCACTCCTGTAGTTTTTCCCGTATGCACTGATATGCAGTTCTGAAATGCAGGTATTTTGTTACTCAAACATATATGTATATGTTGTGCTCTGAATCTGCTGTAGTTTCCATGTCTTGTCACTAGCTGGCGCTGTGATTTTTGTCATTTACCTTTCATCCCCGCAGACTCTTCAGTCTCCAGCGTGAGAACAGTTTCATCCAAAGTGTTGAATACTTGAACAAATGTTTGTCTGGACAGAGGATGAGGTTGGGTCGCTCCTACATGTCAGCGAGAGATTAGCACAAGCAGCACTCTGCTATCTGCCATTGTTACTGTTGTTCATCTACTCGTGCAGAAAAACTATTGATTGCAGCCGTCCACAGTGCAAGCACATGATTTCATAGGGTTTTAACTTTAGTCTAATTCTTGAGAAACACTTGCGTTTATCTCCAGTCCAGTCCCTCTAGTAGATTGGTTTTGGGCCAGTCGAGGGTTGGCCTTTTGTGTAACTCATTTGTATCATGGTATGGTTGTACTCTTGACTTAAGTCTTAATTTGACACAAGTAGAGTTTGAATACTTTTATTTCATGTCTGGCACTGGCTTTATCCAACACAGCAATATGATAACGATCCCAAACTTCTATTTCCGATGACGATGCCATTATCGACCTGCTTTTTACCTTTAGTCACTTTGGTTGTTTCTATAGATGAGAAACACGAGTGGTAGGTGGTCGCAAAGTTTTTACCTTTTTAAGGAGGAAGTGACCATCAACATAAAGAAAATGATCTGTGGCTTTTACTTTTTGCCTGATGTTTTTACTGACTTGATGACATTTGCAGTGAGTAGAATTAAAGGTGTCAAGATTCATTGATGACGAGTTTTTGTACAAGTTGTAGTCCTATTTTGATTTTGAAGATAATTTTATTGGTTTCATTTCCTTTCAATATTTTTAATGATCTCTTTGAAGTTGCAGACTAGTGTCATACAGCTTAATTAATTTTGGCAACTGCTCCTAATTTTGGGTATCAAAACTTAAAACATCCTGGTACTCACCACAAAATGTACCTGACCGGTACCAAGTGTTCCAGGTACTTCCCTGGCAGTACCTGATTCTGTACAGGCTGGTAAGTACCAGGCAGTCCTATTTACTGCTTCCTGATTATTATTTTATTTTCATTTTTGCTGATCTGACGTATTTCTAACCTTTAAAAAAAGAAAACCCTTTTCATGCAATAGGAGCTGTTAGAAAATCAAAATAATCATCATTAAACTAGTAAAAATATGTCCATAACTTAATCATATAACCCCCCAGAAACTTAAACATTCCTGAAAGGTGAATAAATATATTTAAAACCTAGTTGTTTTCTGAGTATCTTATGTCCATGCTTTATCAACACAACATTTTGTTTTCCCTTTTTAACGGCTACTTGGATGAACTGAAGCTGACAGTTTGTGTTTTTAGGCTTTTAAATTTAACAAGTAGACCACGTCATAGAAATTATAGGTGGCTTTGGACCAAAATGTTTGAATAAACTCATTTAAACGGTGGTGACGCAGTTACGGGGATGAAAGTTAAAACCAGAAACGGTCTGTTCAGGTTTGTTCTACATTTAGTTACACGTTAGAACAATGATCAGAATACCCCGTCAAGTTCCAGCTTCTGGACTATTGAGGACTGAAAGCTGGCAGGAATGTTTGGGGATGGAGGGGTGTGGACAGATGTGTCCTCTACAGGATAAACAGCCAGTCACTGTCTTTAAATCAGCGTAATAAGTTTAATGATGACATCACAGTGCAGTGTACTGATAAACATTTCTCTTTATTAAATACATTTACATGTGAAAACGTAGGGCTGGGAACCTTTAGGTCTCTCACACTTGGATTAGGATTCAGGGGGCTGGGATGGGATTAGGAAACAAATACTGATGTGTCTTGATTTATTAAGTTTCTGAAAAACACTGAAACTGAAATACAAATTTACAAACTGAAATGACTGATTTATACATTTTTACGTAACTCCACATTTATCTAAAACAGGATTCGAACCCTCACCTCTTTTAAAATCTGCATCAACACGTAAAAGTTGCTGTTTGTGATTAAAGCAATTTATCATTAAACAGTAATTACTAACTTTATTTAAAACCAAATGCTTCTTATATAAAACTGTGGCTCAGCTTTTTGTTATTTTTAGTTTCCTGTCTTGAGTTTCTGGTGACATAAGAACCCAGATTCCATATTGATGAATAAAGTAGAATTCTGGGTGTAGATGAGTTTACATGGGCGTTACGTTTGACTCAGGGTAGATCTGTCGTTTGAGACGTTAAATAATGAAGAAGATATTACTGGTTTATAGTTTAATCTAAACTTTTTGTTTTTGATCTAACCTGCATTAAACTGACAGTTTTTGAATAACAGACAATTACATTGTGCAAAATACCAGTGATTCTGTTTTTTTAAAGGAAAATTTTCTTAAAATGTATAATTAAAAGGTTTTTTTTAATCAAACATTGATTGTTTGAGACACTTTTTAACATGAAGAATCTCTCCTGTTTTCTCAGGTCAAGTAAAACTATGAACCTTTGCTCCAAATGTTTTGCTGGTGAGTCTCAATGTTTTATTTTATCAAATAACCTATTTTATTCCAGGTTCAATGACGGTGTTTACATAAATTAGATTTTTCATTAAAAGGATTTATTCTTGATGATAAGAACTGGTCTGAGATGTAAGAAGCGTCGGGCTGCAGGTCGGTTTCTGTAACAGCCGG
>JAVKLF010000060.1:1149959-1160393 GCA_034783495.1 Millerichthys robustus | reverse complement strand
TCATCCTTCCTTCCTCATCCTTCCTTCCTCATCCTGCCCTAAATAATTCTTGACAGTTTAGTTTCTACGTTGAACCCAGAGGAAACAACATCCACCCCCGATCTCAAGCAAACACGTTATAAAGATGTTCCCCTGTTCATTCTTAAACAAAAACAACAAATAAAGAAAACGTAAATAAGATAAGCCTAACCAACAGAACCATACAAACAAGAAAAAATCATTTTAGATCTAAAAATACTGATTGTAAGCAACATTAGGTCTCATACTGAAAAAGATTTGTATCTATTGTTTGTTGTGTTTAAAAGGTCACATCTGTCACATGACGTGATGCAGACGGACCGCGAGGCCTCGTCATGGTCAGGATGTTTTCGGTCTCGCAGCTCTTCCTGTTTTCTCTGCACTTCACCACAGCTTTTGTGTAACGTTCTGAGCTTCTCTTAGTTTTAGCTTTAAAACACCAAATGCACATAGAACTTAAAGCCTAGTATTCCTGGATGCATTTGTGCAATGCAGGAGGTACAGATGTTTTAGTTAAACCTTGTGATGCCTCATATTATACTTCAGTCTGAATGACCCTCAGCTACTACCACACCAAATAGGAGCTCAGTGTTTGCTAACTTCATTGAGCTAGAGTCATTTTTTATATGTTAAGGTCAGTTAGCTGTAGTTATTACCATGACCGGGCTGAACCAGAACCGTCGGTACAATACACGCAGGTAAAGACATTATGGGCTGCCTCTGAGGCAGAGCGTGGACTCTGACGGGCCGTACCTTCATCCTCATGTCTCGGCCGTGTTTCTCCAGTTCCTTCCTCATCTCCTGAGCTCCTAGCTTGGCTGCGTTCAGCACCAAATGCTTCCACTCGATTGGCTGGAAGACATGCGGGTCGTGAGGCACGTACAAACCTATCTTCACCTGAGAGAAGGGGACAATAATGGATAACGTTGGTTCCAAGCCGCTTAGCCCCCCTCTGGTGCTCCGAGCCCCCACCGGTCCCACCTTCTTTAACGTGTGCTGGTATCTCTTGTAGGAACTCTCAAATTCTGCCACCAGCTCGCCCAACGTTCGGTACATCAGAGGTTTGTCCATCAGGTCCTGGCGCCGGCTCATGCCCAGCGATCCATAACGCCCGTTGCAGTAGACGCCCAGAACCACATGATGAAAGCAGTGACCCGAAAACTGAGTCTTAAAGCTGATCGGGAAACGCTCGAGAGACGTGAGCCCGTTAGTCAGGTAGCTGGTCGAGACCGTTAAGGAGGAATCGGTTTGAATTATTCTATTTTCAAACATTTTATTTTATCATGCAATCAATTTTTGACTTTATTTGACGTGTCACTAAGGATTCACATCAAATCTGAGTGGTTATTAAAAGTGAAAGCATTTGTTTGGATGTGTCGGCAGTTTGAGTCGTGTGTAATTAGATTCAGTCTGATCCTTAGAAACACTAAATATTGTGAAAAGACCACCGAGGAAAAACAAACAGCCGAAGTTTTTATTGTGAGCTTGTTTATGCAGGTCCTCCTGTCTGACCCAATCTGTCATCTTCTTATGTTTTCCTACAGTAAAATCATCAGAAACCAGAGGACACCAAGACTTACAGGTTCTAGAAATGTCTTTGATGAAATATATCCATGAGTTCATTTATCTTAAATGTCTTTCATGTGTTTGTAAAGCAGCTCAGACTGCATCACCAGAACCAATATTCAGTGAGACATTAAACAGAACACAGAAAAGATGAAGTCTGGACACCAAATGTTTCTCTGGAGGAACGGCTTTCCTCCAACTACAGCAGAATCCAAAAACTAAAGTGTCTCACCAAAATCAGCAGAGTGAACAGAATCATGAAAACTGAGCCCAATAATCTGCAGATAAAGACACAACCCAGCCTTGTTCGACACGAACCAACGTTTCATTAGACATTTATGGGACAGAGGACATGTGACGCTGCTAGCAGCCCAGTCTGAGCTCAGTCTGGAAAATCTTTTCACCTTCTCACAAACTCCATCCGTCAGAAAGGGAAAGCTGGCTGAATTGTTATGTGACAGCTGAGCTGAGGTCATGTCCTCACAGGACTGCTTTCTGCCTCCCCAGCATGTTCCAGTGCCACATCCAATCACTCCTCTGTTGGCTTTGGAAAAAGCAAGACTTCTGTAAAAGGTGGGGTCTCACTGGGCCTTCAGGAGGAAGTCTCCAGGATGTCTTACATCATTCAGGGTTCTTAATTTCACCCCCAACCCTCTCAAGAACCTTAGAACTGTGACTGACTGACAAAGCTGAAACCCATGACAGGGATCAAAACCAATTACTGCAATCCTGGTCCAAATCTGCTTATCTTTATTTCATAAGTGTACTCCAGCAGATTAAATTGTAAATGTGAGCATGGCTGCTGGCATGATGTGGGGGGTTAGAGCCTACAAAATAAAATAATGTGCATGACCTACAATAGTTTTGCAAAGCCGTGCATTCAAAATAAAGCTGTGATTTTTCTAAACACAGCTGGTCACAAACACTCTCTGCACTCGCAGAGCTGCAGCTCATTTACTGAATGTTTTGGAGTCAGTGAATCCAAAACTAATCAAATGCTACTTTCTGAAATCTTCCTTTTTACAAAAATACTCCTCAGTTTTTATTTCATCATTAAAAGCAGACTTCAGCCCCAGAATGTTGGAGAATAGTTGTAAGATTAGACAAGAGGACACAAGGAGTCTTTTCATCTTTTAAACTGCACTGTGTCCTAAAGCACCGTCATACGGGTTTTATTTTGATATTTGTTACTGTCCAACTTACACTGAAGCTTTTTGTTTATTTATTCTGGAAATATATCTAAAAACTGTTATAAACATTCAAATGGAAACTCCATTACTCAGCTTTGCTCCTTACTGCAGAACTCCAACCTGTCAAAGGGAACAAAATGACATTTCTACACAGAGAAAAAACAAAGTAAAACTGGTTTGAGCCAGAATATCCTGAAGAAAACTCAGATTACTGTCAACAAAGATGCAAAGCGATGAGCTTTAGAGGACATGAAGACAGCTACATCTACCACAGATTCTCCTCATCCCTTCTTCTTCCTCACTATTCTGTCCATTTGTTTAAACAACTCAGCTGAATTTAAATTAAAGTCACTGGAGATAAAGTGTGCCGTCCAACCACGGTGACCAGGTATCAGGACCTAATCTCAACAAAACAACCACCGATTTGATAAACAGTTTGTTTAAATTAAGTCAACATTTCATAAAAAGCAACACGAGAGAAAGAAATCATTGTTTAATTTGCGTGTGCATAAAAAAACAATAAAAAGATGCTCATCAAACTGAATTGTGAAGCGGTTGCAAAAAGCAGCCGCTTTAAAAATTTAAGCTCTGCTGGATGATCCTAAGCTATGAGAATGTATGGTGAGGGGATAAACTTTGAAGTGGGGCTGTTGCCAAGCAACACTATAGAAGGAGAGAGAACGGTGATGTTGGGGTGCATCGGGACATTAAAACTGTACGTTTTAATGATTTTTATACACAGAAAACAAAATAACCTTACAGACCTTTGCATGTTTGTGTGCAGGAAAGGATACATTCCCAGGATGACGGCTTCCAGGCATTTGATTGGCAGAGACTCCCTGATCATCTCTCTTGCCGTTTCCATTAACCTGGAGGGAGGAGGAAGATGAGAAGATGAGGTAATGGATGGGAAGATGAAGACGTAAAGAAGCATGAAGTAAAGACAGTGGAGCAGCAGATCAGACATATAGAGATTATATTATGATTATTATCTTATTTTGACAAAGCAATGATGAAAAAGTGGAGAACTGTAGCTTTGTCTTGTCTGTTCTTCTGCGCTCCACTTACCCACACAGAGGACGGCTCTTCTTGATTTCAAAGAACTGGGTCCCAGTGTGGTTGTACCTGACAGAGCTGTTAAGGACATTAGCAGTTCTACATCGTTTCCATCCCAATAAATGTAATCAAACATAAAGTTGATGCGACTGACGTGGTTTTGCAGGTCATCTCTGTTGGAAAGGATACTGCAGAGCCTTCATGTAGTTCTGGACGGCCACCAGCCAGTCTGGGACCGACATGGATGGTTTGAAGGTTGGAACTGAGGGAACAGGATGCTGAAAGAGATTAAACATTTACAAATAATCAACACGTGTTCACATTTAGATCCCAAACATCAACTTTCACCGTCTTTACAATCCTGCTTTCCTGACGTACTTCACTGATGTTTCCTACAAGTGGAGACCACGATGAAGCTTCTTAGGTTGACTGCAAGCTCAAAGAACTTTATTTTAAGGCAAAACAGAGACGTTGTAGTGACGGTGAGGAGAGCACATTTTGAAATGGCTAAAAATGCTGAATTCTCTCGTGCTGCCATAATCTCTGCTACAGCCTCAAAAACACATGAGAAGCAACTCTAAATGTAATCTGTAGATATTCAACAAACAAAAACCAGAGTTCAGAAAGATCTGACACAAGGCTGCCTGTAACCCAGACCAACACCCACATGGGTAAAAATGGCATGTTGTGGTCAAACAGCTGGTCTTGCAGCTGTTTGACCACCATAGGAACCATTTCTCAGCATTGGCAGATGTGAAAATATTAAAACTCAAACCAACACTTCCTGTGACACAGGAGATCCAGAGTCATGCATAAAGGAAGGGTGAACTTTATGAGATGTATCATTTCCTGTGGGTTTCTGCTTCCGTCTATTTAAGCCCAGAAAGGTTCCAGAGCTGATAAGTGCTGCAATATTTTCTCAACTGTTTTGCCATTAAAAGCAAAAGACAAACCTACCCTTAAAACAGATAAACAAATCAGTCAGTCTGCCAACTTCTTGGTTTGAGGCCAGTCTACGATCATCCAGACTGTACAGCAGTCTGCCAGCCAGGTCCAGTAAACAA
The DNA here is from genome assembly GCA_034783495.1 of Millerichthys robustus. Taxonomy (NCBI): domain Eukaryota; kingdom Metazoa; phylum Chordata; class Actinopteri; order Cyprinodontiformes; family Rivulidae; genus Millerichthys; species Millerichthys robustus. The sequence continues at coordinate 1,155,499 of JAVKLF010000060.1, read as the reverse complement.
CATTTTTACAGCCACATAATCTCCATGTAAACTCCTCGGTACAAGCTAATAAATTGGCTGCATCTGCTGCTGACACACCAACTCAGAAGCTGCTTCCTGGGCCAGAGAATTAAATATGAGGTGATTAGGTTCTTACTTCTGATCTACACTCAGCTGCTGTTCCTTCAGGTGGAGCTGCTGTGAGATCAGGTACAGATTCAGTCCAAAAGCCAAGCTAGAACTAAAAAAATCAGAATTTCAATGAATCCTTTATTTCTTCAACAAACACACTAAAAACGATGACTTCAGCAGTGTCGGTTCTTTTAGATCAGATCTGAACGGTCTGTCCTCCACCTTCTATTAGCAAATAAATCCTCAACAGATGTGTAAATAGCACTTCATGTGCATATTTATGTTAACTATATTTACACAGTAAATGCTCCTTAACTCCATTAGCATGACTCTAAAGTTCATTAGACAGTAATTACTGTCTCCTCCTGTTTTATGCCTCCTCGGTGATCGACAGTTCCTGTTTCTGCTCCGTGTCCACCCTTCCTATCAACTCTATTATTACCTCAGACTGTCTGTAGTTTGCTCTTTCCCTCCCTCCGTTCTGAGCACTAATTGTATCCCCTCTCTGACTTTTCTCCACCCTTTCCTTTGTCTTCTTGTCCTTTCTGCCCTCCCTCGTGATGACCACCCTTTTGCCTTTTTATCCAGCACTATAAGGGCTGTACACACACGTGTGCAAACATTTAGATCTACTGAAGCACCAAACTTTCTTTCCTGTTGCATGGTACAGTGCAACTGAATACAGCTTGCTTTGTTTCGCTTCTTGTTTGGGGTGGGGGTGGGGGGCAGACAACAGTTTTTTCACTCTCTTGTACACAAAGTATACAAGAAGTTTCTGGAGCACCATGAACATCTGTCGCTCTCGTCTCTCTTCTGTTTAATGAATAGTTGTCCTTGTTGGAGCACGTTGGTTCTTTTTGGGGGGCTAATACATGGAACAGAGCGTGTTCACGAGGAAAATCTTCATTTATACACTAATGTAGGCGTGATGACATTAAATCAGAAATATCTGATGAATACATGACCGAGCCAAGACACACTGAATACATCAACGATCCAGAAACTTTATATGCTTTACTTATGGCATACTATATAATAATGTAATACAGAATCTAAATAAAACAAGTGTTGACAAACAGCTCAGTTACTAAGTCTACTTATTTTAAGGTTTGAGTATCACTGAGGCGGCAGAACCGTGGTCCTTCACTACGTTTAAAACACGTCTGCTGTGTGAACATTAAAAAATAAAGACAACTAAACAGAATAGAGTAGCTGAAAGGAGATTATTTTTCCTGGAGGAAAGCCTTTTACAGTTTGTGTGCTATACAAAACAGTTGGGTTATATTATTGGGTTTAACTTCCTGTTTGGGTTCAGACAGTCGGGTTAAAGCGTGGCCTCTGTGTGCTGCAGGACCAGTCTCCACACAACACTCGGGATATTTAAGGAAAGTATATCCAGTTCATCTGCCCAACAGTCCTCATGTGCCTGCTTACAGTTTCTGAAAGGACAGCAGCGACAGACTCATGAGTCAGCAGTTTCTGCTGCCATCCATGGTTTCTGGAAAATGTTCAACATGCTTCAGTCCAAATCAGATTGTTTCAAGAGTGGATGAAGTTAAAATCTCTTATTATAGAGTGATTAAATGAGACCACGTTCTGGGTTTTAAAGGTCAGAATTCACAACTCAGAGATACAAAATTCACATTTTTATTTAAAAATTAAGCTTTGGTTCTAGGTTTGCTCATACAGCTGTAGTGAAACTTGCTTCTCATTTTTTTGGCTTTGTTTCCCTTTACGTAGTCCAGTTGGTATCCAGAGATTATCCTCTACCCAGAATGTATCTGAGGGATTATTCAGTCGCTCTCAATAACCTCTTTAATGAGAGCAGCAGGAGGGTCAGTGATGTCCTACACAGAAAAGGCTGCTTTTTATGAAACATTCAGCCTATTTTATAACAACCTACTCTGTGTGGCTTTTAAATTTAAGTACCAATTATATTCATTAAAGTTCATAACAACGTGGTTTAGATTCTACTCAACATTAGTCTAGTTTATTTATTAAAATATGCCCCTTATGTTTCATGCAAACCTTTTGTACGGACAAGCCTTAAAGAACTCTAATGTCTGTCTGTCCCCACAGGAAAGCCCCCTTTTTGTTTTTTTTCCTCCCCTCCCTAAAGGCAAAGTGAACCCACCTGAGTCAGGATGTTATATCTGTGGTTACAACCTGCTTTTACACTTTATGCACACACACACACACACATACACAAAGCAGAGTCAGGTTACACTTTGATCAAACTGAATAATAACCCAACTGACAGTTCAGTTACTACTGTGGTGTAACCAGACTCCACACCACTGATGTCAGACGGACTTCAGTTCTGGTACAACACCTTAACGCTACTCACTGCTCCAAACAGCAAAGATTCATTTACGACCCATAATGCATCACAGGGGAAATGGAAAAGAAGTTATTTCTAGTGTTCTTAATACTTGCTTGATCAGCAGTTTGTGGTTAAAAGGTTTTTTAGACAAACATAGTGCACTATTTATGCATAAATATATATCTAAACCAGTGTTTAGTTCTGGAAAATAAGTCATAGAGAGAATCAAAATGCATCAGTAATTATTTATATTCACGTTGCATTTTAATCCTATCCAACAGTGAGATACACAAAGTTTTCCATCACCACAGATAAAACATATCAAGCAATTATAAAATGAGTATTACAGTGATTTATAAAAGATTTCTGTAGCACTTACTGGAGACTGTTGTTTTGTTTGAAAGTGGTGTGTTTGTGTTCACATTCCTCCAGCTGGTGTTTATCAGAAACACAGAGGAGTTTAGTGCTGCCAGCCAACTGGGTCACTAATGACCACACGGCCAATTAGTAGAATAAAAACAACAACCAGATTCCTCCCATCGTGAAAACAACAGCCATTCATCATGATTATCGATGGGAAACTATGAGAACAAAAAATATCAAGTAATAATGTGAAATCATTTGTTAATAATATTTTACCTGATAACCTACAAGATCTTAGCTCCTGATTGGTTTTGTCTCTAATTAAGCAATTATGCTACAATTTCAACACACAACTTCTATAAGACTGCACGTTTTTGTTCAGTGTGACACCAAATCAGACCAGAAAAACAGAGTTAATGCCGCTCCACAGATATGATGCCTCATTTCAGCACAACTGTTGTCATGGTAACGTGATGCAATGCTGAAAGCGTACGCTTCAAAATGTGTATTTACTAAAAACAGGGCGGTAGAAAGGCTTGACACTATCGCCACGAGCACACAAACTTCTCCACAAACACTTATGACCTGGAGACTCAACATGTGATGCCTTGACTCATATTATACAGACAAATTCCTCACAAGACTTTTTCCAAGGACCTGGTGCAGCAGTAGATATAGTTTGGCACAGATAGTTCTTCATATTTCTTAAAAGCTGTTGTCCAATTAAAATTTCTACTTATACACTTGAGAAATGTATTAGCATGAATGCAACTAATTACACTGTTTGTTATGAAGAGGTCCTTCAAAGTACTAAAAAGGCAGTAAACCGAAATTCAAAGATGCATCTTAAAACATAGAGAGATGAACAGAAAGACAGGTGGCGTACCTTTGGAAGGTACGTAGCATTTCGGATCTTGTGGACCATCTCCTGGCCCTCTGGATGCACAGCGGCCACGTGGGACCACATCCTCTCCCAGGTGACGCTCTCGATGGGAAAACCATTCCGGTTGACGTAAAAAAGAACCCCTCCGTCCTTCTCCTCTTCCTCCTCGGGGGAATGGTTAGGAGGAGACGCAGAGGACTCCTCCCGTGTGCTGCAGCGCAGGAGGCAGTGCGAACTGGTACTCTTGGAACGGCCATACCTGCTCAGCTTGGCCGGGGAGGTGCCGGTTCGGCTTGGGGAGTTGGGTCCAGTCATTGATCCCAAGAGAGCCAGGAGGAGGAAGAGTTAGGATGGGCAAGCCTCCTCCAGCTACAAGTGTTTCCTCTTACAATTTAATCTTTTACAGTCCATGTTGACAACATGCAGGCAGACCTGGCAACAGGAGAAAACAAACCTTTTAGTTTTAAGAAAACAAATTGAGCATGAACTCAAAAATATCTTTCAAAAGTTTTTCAAAACATGTTCAGAGTACAGAAAACTTTGTTCTGCAGTGGTACTTTGCACTGGATTTGTACAACACAAATCTCTTTAGTTCTCATTTATAAAAGAGACAGTCAGCTTGTGATTACTTTATGTAACATGATAAATCCTATAAGGAAGTAAAATTATGCACCATACAGTAAGAGCTGACAAAAACTAGATCTGGTAGCAAATGTGAAAATAACTAAGTGAAATAAAAGATCTAAAGTCGATAATGATGTATCACATTAATTAGTGATTTGTATTAATTATGAAATACAATTTACAGAAATAGCCCAGAGGGGGTAAAATGTAAAAGAAACAGAAAATATGGCGATAAATTCATTTCCAAGAAAATCAGAAAAACTGGTTCTCTATAAAATACAAACGCATTGTTAGGAGGAAACGCATAGTAGTTTGTCAGTGTTTAAAATAAAGACAAAAAACTTAAAGAATTTGAATAAAAACTCATTGACCAGTTAGCCAACAACAGCTCGAGCAAGTTCATTTCAGTTTTCCATGAAATATTCCAACCGTTAATAATCCAGCCCTACCGTGCCTCACAGCGGGAATTTGTTTTCTCAAAAAAGGAGTACTCTCAAACTTCAAATGCATTTCACTTGAAAAACACTCGGTGAGACGAGGTAGGTTCCATTCATAAAAAGGCGACGTTGTTCACTGCAGGGTGAGAAGTCTTGTTTTGGTTCGAGGCTTTGTAACTTCACCTCGTCTTGCTTTTGTCAAGCTAGCAAGCGCCACCAAGTGCCCGGCTAAACTTCCGCTAACGTCCACTTCAAAATAAAAGTCAAACGGTTGTGTGACTTTGCTTTCCTGTAGTAAAACTGTTGCAGCGCGCCCGTAAGCAATTTTGGACTTAGTTGTATAGTTTCAAAACATTAATACACGTATTTTCATTGAAGCTTAAGTTGAACAAAATCATTGACCTGTTTTATTCTGAAAGCTTCACCCAAAATATCCGGTGTTTTGCTAGTTAGCTTAGCCGACTCCTCTATCTCCAGTCTTAGTACACTGCAGGGACCATCGCCTCCCACCACCCCAGTTGCAAGCATTTACCTCCTCTGCGCATTCTTGTGTTTGCAGGCCTTCAGGCTCCTTGATGCCATCTACCTATTCCAAAGATATGACTTTATCATGATTAAAAAGGCTTCATTAATCCATTACTTGATTCAATCATTGAAAATACAGCGGATACCCAATACTCCTCTGTACCCGTCTCTCGCTCGTCGAATCTGAAGCAGCCTCCAAGGCTAAACGGCTTCTCATTGGTCAAACTCGCAAATAGGGGCGGGCTTCAGAGTTTTTCTTACCAAATTTGGTACC
>JAVKLF010000060.1:985115-995271 GCA_034783495.1 Millerichthys robustus | reverse complement strand
ACACACACACACACACACACACACACACACACACACACACACACACACACACGTCACTCTGCTTACCAACACTGAGGCCACAATGCTTGAGTGTGTGTGTGTGTGTGTGTGTGTGTGATCATGTGGGTATCTAACCTCATCCCTTGGAGAGGAAAGGTGCTAGCAGCGACGGCTGCTCTTCGACTTGGCCTTTTTGGACGCCCACACACATTATGACACTTGAACGTCACTTCCACAGCACTATTTATAAAAGCTTTTGTGTCTTTTTAGGAACAGCGTGGGTTTGCTTTTCACCGGTGACTCACCGAGTGGAAGCAGGAGGGAGAAAAGAGGCAAAAGCTGCAGATGGATTCAGCAAAAAGAAGCAAATGAAGCAATCAATAATATTTATTTTTGTACACGAGGCATGTAGTTGACAACTTAGAGTACTCTGTGTACAATAAAGTATTTTACATAATCTAGGAGCCAAAATAATCCCAAACTAAACCAGATTACATTGTTAGGAGGCCAAAGGTCAGCAGAGAATTTGACTTTTAAATGTTGATGAATGGATTTCAGAAATAAAACTAATTAGCATTTTCTCTTTTGTTTTGCTGCAGGTCTTTTGGTGGGAAAACTGGACAACATTTGAAACATCAGAAGAGATCTACAAGAACAAATCCTGAAAACTGGTATTTATTTCTTGGAAAACCTAACCATAAATTATTGCACTTAAAGTTAAATTCTGAACCCTACAACAAACAGATAACTTAAATAAATGCATGTGTTATATTTGTGTGTTAAGTTGTGTTACATTCGTACCTCCCATCCAATCACAAATAGAACTTTTAGTAAAAAAAATAAAGAAAGCAAGGCTTTCAAAGACTCTGGATACAGTGCCAAACTTTAATTAAGAGGAAATATTTTGTCAGACTAATACTAATTTTGTTTGGAATTGATTTTCTTTTCATAATTTGTAAAGACTTTGACCAGATCTACATTTACTTGTTTTGTGTACCTATTTCAGTTTAATTAATCAAAATTACTAAACACACATTTTTGTTTTTGTTGTTTCAAGGTCACTCAAGGATTCTGCTGCCATTTGGGAAAAACAGCATTTTTTTCTTCAAGATGTCAAATATGCATTTCTGATGTTATCCCTTCTAATTCCACATCCTACTTCCTGTTCCAAGTCTGACGTTACCATCAGTCTTATTCGGAAATGGAAGGACCCTTCCCCTTTCTGTGAACTTGTTGGCAGTCCTCAAAGGTTCAGCTACCATGCTTGGTAGCTTTTGGACCTTGTAACCCTCCAGTACCTACCCTCTCAACTTCCCCACCAATCTCCTAAATCACAAAAATGGAGGCCCATGCATCCACTACTACAGGGCAGAAATGCTCAAACAAGGAAGTAGTGAAGGAGAAAGCACCTCTGCAAAGAAAATGGGCATCTGAGCCTACTGCAAACACCAAACACGGCACTTTCATTGACCAGGAGGTTAAACATCGTGAGAGTTTGCCAGTTGGTGCTACCGGAGGATCAGCGCCCCAGCAGAAGTACGCAATCACAGGGAATTCTGCTAAGCTGCTATGTGGACCCTCTCCAGTTGGAGCCGTAGGTGGTCCACCATCCCAAGACTCCCAAGGACCCTTTGCACAGGCTTTTCCAAGGGGCTACTCCTTCCAGCTGAGCCAGCCATATCCTCAACATCCCCAAACTGAGCGCTTTGTCTCAGGAGCCAAACCACAGCCCGGCCTAGAGGCTCATGCTTGGCCATTTGTTGGCCAACTACCTTCAGATGACCTATACCCCGTAGGACATCCGGGCAATGCTCACCTACATGGGGTGGGGAGGTTCCCCCGACAAAAATCTCCCAGTTTACCAAGCTCCTTTGGACAGTATTCCCAAGCAGGGTCTGAGCCTGCAGAGGAGGGCTATGGGAAAAAAGAGCAAAAGCCAAAGAAGCCCGGTAAATACATATGTCCCTACTGTCATCGAGCATGCGCCAAGCCCAGTGTCTTGAAGAAACACATCCGTTCTCATACTGGAGAAAGACCATATCCTTGCATACCCTGTGGCTTCTCTTTCAAAACCAAGAGCAACCTTTACAAGCATCGCAAGTCCCACGCTCACGCCATTAAAGCTGGGCTTGTACCATTTTCATCAGAACTTTCCGTGGCCCGATGTGGGGATGTGGACCAGGCGTCCTCAGTTGGTGAGGCAGAGGTGCCCTCAGATGGAGAGCAGAGTACAGACACAGATGAGGAAGGTGTCGATGCCTCCACCATGTTGACAGATAAGAGCAGCCCTATCCCGCAGATTTCCTTTGAAGCTGACAAGAATGCAGGTAATTTTGTTTTACAAACCATATTTAAAGTAATAACTACGGTTTGAAGATACATTCTTTTATTTGGCACTTAAACCAGGAAAGCAGATTTCTATTTATTTTCAGTATTGCCAATTTCTTAATCTCTTTCACGATGTTGTGTTTTACTTCATCTCTTTTGCTATAGGTGGTGCAGAACCAGCATATGCAGATTCAGCTGAAGAACTCCCTATCGGATCTATGAAAGTGCCTATCCTCATTTTTCCCAAGACTGGGGGTGTTCCTCCCACTGGGATGGAGTGCCCTCCATTCCATGACATTAAAGTGTCACATCACATGCTGGGGTCAAAGGCGGGTGGAAGAGCGCGCTCACTGGATGACTCTCCCACTGTTAAACAACGTTTGGCCCTGAAACTGAACGACAAAGGGCAGGACTCTGATCCCGGCATGTCCCAGTCTCTTAACCTCCTAAGTCCTCATAGCAAAGGCAGCACAGACTCTGGCTACTTTTCTCCCTTTGACAGTGCCGAGCTCCAGATCAGCACTCCGAATACTAATGTCAAAACGTACGAAGAGATTATGTTTGGCCGGACGTGGTACAACCGGCCCAACTCCAGGTCAAGACAGCCCATTACAGTGGGCATGGCAGGGGCAGACCCTAGCAACCTTGTGAGCTTAAAGCAGTCAGGTGCTATTCCAGATATGGGGAAGACCATTGAAGATCATGTCTCTCATAGAGGAAATCAAGCAATTTGTGGAGATGCCAAGCAGTACCCAACTGGCCCCTGTCAAAGCAATACAGGACTTCTGGAGCCTCCATCAGACTCTGCAACTCTTATTAGGAGCAACTCGATGCCAAGTCCTTCTCCTCCTAACCTCAGTGCCCCTCAAGGGATTCGAGGAAGTGTCTCTTTTGATAATATGGCAGCACCAGATGATGTGTTTTATCCACCAGGTCATCCCAGACTCAAACGACAGACCGCATTTGAACAACCAGGTAACGAAGCCCACATTGGAGAGGCTGAGGTTTACGGACAGATGGCCAAGAACTTTACCTCATCTCTTGGTATGAAGATCAGTGAGCGCAGCCCAGGAGTCCCAGAGCAGATTGCTTATAGCCCATATGGTACTAAAGTTAGCATGTCAGAAATAGCCACAAGAAAAAGGCGGAAAGAGAAGAGTGTAGGAGATGACGAGGACAGTCCTGGCCACTGTGACAGTAGCTGTAGTGGTTCGGTTGAGATGATGGGGGACTATGAGTTTAAACAGGGTAGTTTTGATGGATCAAGAGGGACCCCTACAGGGAAGGGCTCTTTTCATAGCGCTCACAGCCAGTCTGACAGTTTTGACACATGTGCCAGTATGTGCTCTGAGGACATTGCACTGTTTCCTGACTCAGAGGGCAGGAAAGCAGCCAAGAATGCCATATCAGTTATTCTGCACACAGATTCTCTCAGGCGTCCAAATTCCTTTGAGAAGTCAGAATCTTTTGAGCAACCGGGAAACCAAACCTCGGACAAAGCTCCAACAAGTCAGTACTCAGAACAGTCTGACACGGATATCTTTGAAGACACTCGGAGTCCTGAATCAGCACTTCTTAAGACTGAAAGCATGGAGCAGCAGGTACAAAGTGACAGTGATCTGGCATCCCTTTCATCTTCGTTAGCTGCTCCCTCGCCTGGCCAGTCATACCCCAACGTACACCGACTAGTCCGGCAATCTAACATCCAAGTTCCTGAGATCAGAGTGACAGAAGAGCCCGACAAACCCGAGAAGGATACGGAAACTCCAGCGACCAAAGAGCCAGAGAGGCAGCAGCAGCATGTTGAGGAGTTCCAGCTTCCACAGAGAAGTGACACTCTGTCCCAGATGCCAACAGAAAAGCTTCCACCTAAGAAGAAGAGGCTGCGCCTTGCAGATATGGAGCACTCTTCTGGGGAATCAAGCTTTGAGTCTACCTGCACCAGCCTCTCTCGCAGTCCCAGTCAAGAGAGTAATCTGTCCCACTCGTCTTCTCTTTCCATGTCCTTTGACCGAGATGAGGGACCCAAGTCTGTCTCACCAACCAAACAGGTACCCCATTACATTACATTACAATATTTTTAATATTTGCATGACAACTACTATAATATGGCCAACTGAAAGCTATTCAAACCTGTTAACTGCCCTGTGGTAATTATTTGTTGGTAGAACTGTAGCGTTTTGTGAACTAGGCTTGTTTTATTACATCCAGCAGATACTCAATCTAACTTGGATTTATTTTAAGTTTGCAGGCCCCCCATTGCCTTAAAGCTATTTGAGTGTCTCATTTTGGGGACATACACCCCTTTACTTCCTGCAGATACAAAGCATGTATTAAAATGAGCTGATAAACACACGTCTTCTATTGGTTTTATTTTTGTGGTCCATTTGTCTCCATCGGAAATCTTTGCAACATGGTTCTGTTGCAGAGAAGCACTTGTAGAAATCAGGATGTTAAGTTTCTTTTCCTCTCTTCTGGGTTTTGTCTCTTTTCCAGGAGGACTCGTTGACTTCTGGAGGTGGAGCGAAGCAGTCGGAGTTCCTGACTGTCCCCGGCAGTGGCTACTCCAGCCACCACCAGCAGAGGGAGATGAGAAGGTCTTCATCAGAGCAGGCACCTTGCACGCTGCCCACAGAGTTGCCTGAAATGCGCAGCAAATCCTTCGACTACGGAAGCTTGCCCTCGTCCAGACAGGGGGAGCTCTACAGCAGCGCGTCTGCAATGAAGGAACGTCGTCGTGGATATCTTGTTCGACAGGTAGGATCACGGAATACCTTGTCTTTAAGTTAGATTTGTGCTTTTTGAGATTATATCCGGTTACCAGACAATAAAAGTTAGAATTTCCACACCAAAGCAAGTAATTATCCCCAAAGACAGAGGAGCTGCTTAAAAATCCTTGTTTGAAATCCAGGTGGTTCTTTCTTTACACAGACGTCATTGTGAAGCAGTTAATTTGGATTAGTTTGAACACGTCAAATAAAGGAGCAGCCTTCTTATAGTCTGTCATTTCTGACCAATCAGAGCCGTTCAGGAGACACAGGAGCTAAAGCAACAAACTGCAACAAATACTGTCGGGGAAAATAAAACATTTAAATCTGTACTTGTGCGTCCCCAAAGTAAAAACATTTAACTTGTAAGTAGGAAGGTTATTGAAGTTGCCATAAAACGTTTTTCATTTTGTCATTTTCTTTTATTAAACTTCTATATAGATTACAACCAACATCGTAGTGAACAAAGGGGCTCATGAAGATACCTCTGATGTTTTACTATCTCATTTATTTTATGACTTACACGTTCTTCTGTTGTTTTCTACACATTTCACAGGCTTCACTGAGTGTTTATCCAGAGGCAGTCCTCCAGGAACCAGGTGGAGCAGAAATGTCAATCAAACAGGAGAGTTTGGAGCACGGGGCGTGGCCTAGTTCATCTGGATCCCCACACAGCAGCATGGACCAGCCCAGCAGAACCAAGAGAGCTGGAGGTGAGCCTCGTGATTCTCAAACCAGCCACATAAAGAGTAGTACTGACCCGCCTTGAGCTGGAGTGTCAAACAATAGTTCCGTGGGACCCGTTAATATGGACCCAAACCGTGCTGAAGTTTTATTCAGAACAATGTATTATAACAACCTCCCGTTGGACCTTTCTCTATAAATGGTACAAGGCAGGGTTTAAAATGTCTTGACTCAATGAGGTTTACATTTTAAAAATGTGTTGTTTTCTGAACAGGTAAAGGATCTCACCACCAGCATAGCCTCCAGCAGAGCATCAGTGAGGACAGCCTGCAAGATGAACCTCTCTATGGACGGTGAGAAAACACGCTTTGCTCTAAAAGATGGAAATTTACAAAAATATATATATTTCTTACAGGTTTTGCTAATACTAGAACTGTTTTCTTTACATTTGTACTCATAATACTATGATTTATTTTGATATAGGTCCCAGCAGCATCGACTCCAAGCTCAGAGCTCCTCCTCTGAGGGAGAACATCCAGGCCACGAAGCCATTAACAAGGATTTAATCCAGCAGTACCAAAGTGGTGCCCCCTTCATCTCCATCTCACAGCCAGGTCTGTTCTGGAATCAGGAATCTGAACAGGCAACAAGACTGACACTCCAGGCTCAACAGCAGCTCCTAAAACTGCACATCAGGTCACAAGGCAGCCTGCACACACAACAGTCACTGCAACAGGTCCACGACCCGCTGCAGTATGATGGGAAATCAGAAAGCTCACAGATTTACACACCGTCTCTCTCATCTCGTACCTCCCCTTCGTCGCAGCAACAGCAAAACTCAGGCTTGATGTCTTCTAAGTTCTCCAGCTCAACCACCCACTCCTCGTTTCTGCAACAGATTCAGCCGGTCTTTGCCACCCAGAATCTGGGCTCCCAGGCCTCTGTGCCTAGTTTACTGGTTCCTGTAAGGATCCAAACCAACGTGCCATCGTTTGGTACTGCTATGTACACAAGTGTGAGCCAGCTGATCACTTCCTATGGTGCTGGAGTCAAGGCCTTGAGCTCAGAGGGTGCTGATGCCGACAACATGTCTCCTCCGCTTGGTGCTGTAAACATGGCCAAGCCACCTAGAAGAGTAGTTGGAGGCATGAGCGGAGCAGGATTCAACTTGTCCATCTTCCTCGGTCAGATTGATGATGCGGCGCTACGCTACCCTCCTGACCAGCAGCTGAACACGGGGATCCCACTGTCACTAACATCAGGCACGATATCCACCACTGACGCCTCAGCCTCTGGTATTGTAGCCAGCAAGCGCGTGCTCTCCCCTGCCAGCTCACTCGAGCGCTTCATAGAGACTAAACAGCAGAAAAGAGTGAAGGAAGAGAGGATGTACGGACAGATCGTCAAGGAGATGAGTGCTGTTGAGCTGAGCGGAGCTGAACGCAGTTCTAAACCTGAGAAGCAACAAGGGAGGGGTCAGAACCGAGACTCGCTCGATGAGTCTGAAAGGATGTCCTCCTCTCCTCCACTAAATGATATCCCCACCAAGATGGCCATCCCTGTTCGCTCCCCAGCCCCCCACATCTCTGACGTACCCCGGGCTGAAAGCTTCACCCCACCCCTCCAAATCATCACGGATCATTCGCCGGTTCCAGGCGGACGAGACTCCCCAGAGGAGCTGGATGTGGACGAGGTGCCCCAGGAGTCCGGCTCCAGCCCGGAGCCCATGCTCTCCTCCAGCAACGCAGAAGACAGTGACAAGAAGGAGCGAAAACCAGGAGCTCAGACTCTGCTCCCCGCAAACGCAGCTGACGCCCCACAGTTTCTCCAGTTCCCGAGCCTGCGCACCATGAGCCGGGTCAGCTGGTGTTTCCGAAACTACACCAAACCCAACAGCACCGCATCAGCCGCGCGTAGTTCCGTCTACAGTTCGTGGTGCGTCAGCTCGTACAACCCCAATCCTCTCAACCTCACGACAAAAGCTGCCCTGGCTTTGCTCAGGTCCAAACAGAGGAGAAACGCTGATCTGATCTACTCACTGGCCGCCATGTCTTCACCCAGCGCTGGTAAACTGGTTTCATCCGTGGCCTGGAAGCTGAGGTTTGATCAGGTACCTTTAATCATGTGACGGTGCATCAGTCCAAAACACAACCAAGAACCCAACTGTCTTTAAATCCTTCCTCTGTTTTCTCTGTAGCTGAAGCCGGAGCTGATGCCAGTGGATGTAAGTCATTTTGGGAGGAAGATGAAGGGCGTGGCATCATGGGACCGCTCAAAGGATGAGCAGGCAGAAAAGGAGGTGTCGGTCAAACAGCCGTCCACTGAGCCAACGCGCATCAAGATCTTTGAGGGCGGGTGAGTCCAAGAAAAAACAGACAAACAGCTTTTTTTACTGCAGTTTTATTAAATCAAAGCAAAGGCATGATTTGAAATTTAGTTTTTACTTTGAGGATTGCGGTTTGACCCTTTAAATGAGCCCTCGTTCTTTTTTTATCGTTATGATTTTGCTGAATGGACACTACTGACAGAAACCCTCCTTTTTGTGGTCATGTTCAAAATAGAAATCAAAAAGAGAAGTGGTGTAACTCAGACAGGGTTCAAACTATTTAATACCAGCAAATTAACATGAAACACAAGAACTGAAAGGGTAAAACAGCAGCTGGCTAACTAAATTAACTAAAGGCTAACTAAAGGCTTACAGGAAAAAAGAAAACATTAAACAGAACTGCAGCTGCATAAAACGATCTGTAGATTCTCCAAAACACTGAACTGTCAGATGATTTTTGTCTTTATTAGTCCGAACAGCTGAGTTTCCAACAGAACCAACACCAGCGACCATCCTGTGAACCGTCAGGACATCGGCTCACTGTGATTGGCTAGAAAGATACTCTGAGGTGTAAAGACTTTTCCTTTTCTGTCCGACTCTCTGGGTTTATTTTTGCTGAGATTTGGGCCAACAAGCCTGGTTCTGGTGAACTCATCACGACCCGAGCTGATATTTAATGTCAGCTTTCATATTTTCTGCTCAGAAGTTTCTGGGCTGATTGGAAGTGAGATCCATTTCGGCTTTAGCAGGTTTTATTTGTTTTATTGAAGTCCTCTTCACTCATTTTACCCACTTTGTTTTTTAGTATTAGATATCAGTTATTTTTTATTTTCATGAGTATAGATCACACTACTGAGTTTTAACAACTTCACCCAAGATTCTTTTGTTTGAAATCTAAAAAAAATTAACAAATTTCAGGTTTTTTGATATTTTTCCCACAAAACTGGTTTGTTTTTTACTTTTATGTTGTTGTTTTTTTGGACTGGTCTTTAAAAATAATCTGTTTCCTGTAAATTTCCTGTTTGAAACAAACGATTCAGACGCACAAAACCAGGAAAGTATATTTTTAAACCCATATAACAGATTAAAAACTACATCTAGATAAAGATACACGTGCATTTGAAACACATAAAACCCTCAAACTAAACTTTAAAGAAGAGTAAAATCCATCTGCAAACAAAGTGATTAATGTCCACAGTCCATCATTTATTCCCAGGACAAGACGGGTCCAAATGTTCTGAAGCTGCCTGATGATTTTTCAGGGTTTCTGTGAATAAAACAGAATAAAATGATAATCATAACTCAGTTTCACCGCTGGCCGCAGCTGTGTAAACGTCTCGGCTCAGACGAGGTATTTCCCGGTCCCCGCCGCAGTTGAAAGACAAACTTCCCCCTCGCCCGAGCAGACGGGGCGTTTGATGTGCCTGATATTCGACCGCCTTCATCACGCGAGGCCCTGAACTCACCATTACCTCCAGCTGCTGCAGACGGGGCAGGAAACAACAGAATACACCAGCTGTTTCCACACTTTCTCCACAGATCTGTCCTTCTTGACGCGTAAATGAAAAAAACAACTTGAATTTGAATCTTCTGCAGCAGAGCAGAGAGACAGAACGTGACCAGATCTTGACTGGAGGTCAGTGGTGAATTCTCTCTGCGAACACGATCCTGCAGGACAAAATCCAACAGCAACAAATAAAGGTTTTGTCCGACGCTTCAGAGGAAAGTCGTCTTCACGTCGAACCTCCTTAGAAGTGAGGATTTAAATGTGGACTTTAACATGACTCTGCACACGATCGTGGTCACTTTGATACAGCTGGTCCACAGGTTCATGAAATATTTTGCTAACAGACAGACAAACAAACATAAAGAGTCACCAAGAGCGAATGAAAGCAGTTTTCTGTTTGTAAACTTTAAACTTCCTTCTTAGAACAGATGGAGTAGCAGTTATTTTTAATTGAAAGGATCCTTTTTCTAACTATATTACATTTTTGTTAGATCTTTGTATCTATTTGGCCTCCAACCTGTCCAACCTGTCCAACTGTCCAAC
>JAVKLF010000060.1:796180-808122 GCA_034783495.1 Millerichthys robustus | reverse complement strand
CCCAGTCTACCCGGTCCACATAGGTCGGGTCCTCCAGAGGACCCAGTCTACCCGGTCCACATGGGTCGAGTCCTCCAGAGGACCCAGTCTACCCGGTCCACATAGGTCGGGTCCTCCAGAGGACCCAGTCTACCCGGTCCACATAGGTCGGGTCCTCCAGAGGACCCAGTCTACCCGGTCCACATGGGTCGAGTCCTCCAGAGGACCCAGTCTACCCGGTCCACATAGGTCGGGTCCTCCAGAGGACCCAGTCTACCCGGTCCACATAGGTCGGGTCCTCCAGAGGACCCAGTCTACCCGGTCCACATGGGTCGAGTCCTCCAATGACAGCAAAGACAGGAAGAGAGCGGCTGTGAATTTGGATGGTCCTTCCCTCTCTTACCCCTGCGTATGACCTGTCGCCTAGCAACCGTGACAGAGTAAAATATGTAACAAGTATACAAGTGGAACGCATTCAAGGAACGTCCGAGTCTGTTAACAACGTGAATGTGTGAGTGAGATGAAGTCTGGTGCTTTGGTCATTTCTCCGCTGTGATCTTCAGGCTGAACGAGGAGCAGATAGCGACGGTGTGTGAGGGCGTTCTGCAGGCTCTGACCTACCTCCACTCCCAAGGTGTCATCCACAGAGACATCAAGAGCGACTCCATCCTGCTCACTCTGGACGGACGGGTAACACATTCGTTCCTCAGATTGTTTCGGGACGCCACAGATTTCCACGACGCTGTTTAAAAAACAAACACTTTAGTGTTGTAAACTTTAAATGCTTTGCTGAAAAAGGACAGTACTCACTTATCAGCTGAACTAAAAGTAAATAAATTTAGCTCATATATAACAGTTTTTAAACTTTAAATGTGCAAGGACTCAAACATCTGACACTGTCAGGACCACATGAGCACTGTGCTTACGTTTTACTGCACAGCTAAATCATTTAAGCAGAACTTTTATTTTAAATAGAGTTGGACAAAGTAACAGTAACATTCTCATTACACGCATTTGGTTCTAAAAATGTAAACAGTTTTTATAAATGTATATTTTTTGTTCAACAAAGCTCAACTTGTCTACATCTTTTAAATGTCTCTATTAGACTGTAAATGATTTTGTTGTATTTTACAGTATATTTAATGTATTTGTAACAGTAACTTCCTGTAAAACAGTTTTCAGTGTTTTCACTACGAAGCATCTGTAGGGTAGAAAGTTTTTCAGCAGAAATGTATGAAGAGTAAGAATTTAAGATCTGAATCTGTCTGATGACGTTGATGAAAGGATCTCGCTCTTTAAATTTCTTCTTCCTGGTTACAGATAAAGCTGTCAGACTTTGGTTTCTGCGCTCAGATCAATAAAGATGTACCAAAGAGAAAGTCTTTGGTTGGGACGCCGTACTGGATGGCTCCTGAAGTCATCTCTAAAATGCCGTACGGCACCGAGGTGAGGATAAAAAGCCGTTTTCATCCGACGGTGCGAACAATGTAGTTAAAAATGAGAGTTATAAGAGCTCTAACAGTGTCTCATGTCCCTCAGGTGGACATTTGGTCTATGGGCATCATGGTGGTGGAGATGGTGGATGGCGAGCCTCCATATTTTAACGAAACACCCATCAGCGCCATGAAGAAGCTGAGAGACGAAGCAGAGCCAAGTGTCAAGAACATCCAGAGGGTCGGTTAAACACACACACACAGTCTGGTTTCCATACAAAGTGAGGACCCCAGAATAAAACCTACTATATGGAGACCATCACCTCCTAATAGTCAGAAATGTACCATTTATCTGACAACTTCGCTTTAATAAACATTTGTACATATTCAATAAGGTCCTGGAAATCTGCAGGTGTTGATGTTTTGGCAAATCCTGGCACTGGTTGATGATGTCACTGGTTTTGTTTTCAGGTGTCTCCAGTTTTGAAGGACTTCCTGAACTGCATGTTGACTCGTGACACGCAGCAGCGCGGCCGTGCCAGTGACCTGCTGGAGCACCCGTTTCTGCTACAAGCCGGTCCACCGCGCTGCCTGGTCCCACTGGTGGAGCAGTACCGCAAACGCATGTCGCTCTGCTGATCAGCCCCGGCCCGTTCAAATCATACCTGGAGTGGTACCTGAACATTTCCTAGACCCTCGTGGGTTTATACTTGAGATTCAACTGAGATTTGACCTAAAATTGTCCTGAACTTATACTTCAAACTTGCTTCAGGTTGATTTAAAGGAACTTTTACCTGAGACTATGCTCAAGAATCATTTGGTAATTTAACTGAGACTCACCTGAGTTCATACCTGAGATTCCTGTGGAGGTTCCTGGAATTATACCTCTGTTTGGGATCAAGTTCGTACTTGAAAAGCACGTGGTGTTATGTCTTAAACTGAACTTCTGTTGGACTCACCTGGGATGAAGCACACCTGGGACAGGTCATATAAGGATATGACTGACCAGGCCTACCTGAGAGGATGCTTCTGACATGAGGAAATATTCATGAGACTTGCCTGAGTTTTTTCTTAGAAGACACACCTGGGTTTATACCTGAGATCACTGCTGAGAATCATCTACGACTGTACCTTAAAATTTACTTGAGGTCATTCCTGAAACTCACCTGTTTTCTCTTCATCTCGTTTGTGTTTACTGGAAATCATCCCTAAAAACCACCTGGAAATATATTCAACATTTTACCTGGGATTATGCTCAAACCTCATGAGATCACCTGGAATTATGTTTTGGGCTCACCTGAGATAACAGCTGAGAGTCAACTGGCTTCATGTCTGAGTTTCAACAGATTTAATATTTAAAATTCACCTGCTGTTATCTCAGGCACTCGGATTCTGAGAATCACCTGAGTTTGTTCTTCAGACTCACCTGAGATCACACCTTGCATCAGAGGGTTTTTAGGATCAGCTCGGTTTGAGTGTCTGTTTTTCTTTTAGCAGCCAATCACGTGGCAGGTTTTCTGTAAGCCCCGCCCCTCCCAGTCAGCGCTTCAGTCTGATGCTGGCTGGTTTGTTTAACCTGAAACAGAAGATTTTACCTGTACACACACCTGTTACCTGTATGACTGTACTGTTCTCTGCTTGACCTCTGACCTCCCGTTGTGCAGTATCTGACAAAAAAAACCCTAAATATTTCACATTTCAGGTTCGTTTAACTTTTTATTTTATAGTTTTATTTAAACTGTGGAGTTAAACTGAACCTTTTTTGGAACAAATGTCAGCTTTTAAGAAAAGTTACAAACATGCAAGTTAAAATTAAATACATTTTTGTTCCTAATCTTTATCATTTCCAGACACATTTTATGTTAAAACAATAGTTAAAGAACACAAAGAAATATTTAAGTTGTGAAAAAGTGTCTAAATTATTTTATTAATTACTCTGTCAACAAAAAACATGTCTGAGTTTTGGGTTTAGATTAAAAAGAACACAAAACTATTTACAGTAAAATATTGGGGTTAAATCAAAAACTTAATTACTTAGCAGGAAAATTTCATATATTTTTGATTATAAATAGACCCAATGATCATTCCTTATTTTTAAACTATAATGAATTATTTTTTTATTGTTGCACTTTTCACAACACTTTGATGTCTGTGAGTTTAAAAAAATAAAATCTAAAATAAATGATTGTGTTTTGTGTCTGTTTCTTTAAATATTTAGTTATTTGGTCTGTTTTTCTAAATGAACCTGAAATAAATAAAAGACAAACACGAGTGCAATTTAATTTGATTATTGTCAATATAAACTATAACTACTTCTAGCACTCCTTAAATGAACCATAACAGATCTTTTTTGTATTTTGATGTGACAAAAGTTTAGCTCTTCACACATTTAGATATTGTTTTTTTAATTGTACACTAAATTCCTACTTCACCATTCCTAACCATGGATTAAGGCATTTTTGTGTTTTGGTGACTAAAAAGGGATTTAAGTTACTAATTCAATTTTTTTCTAACCAGTATTGAGCTGGAGACTTACTCACGTTTTGTCGTCATATAACAACTAAATTGTGATGCAGGTTTTTTCTGAACTTAGTAAAAGATTTCTGTCAGATTTCTCATAAACTAAACACAGATTGAAATCTGCCACTTTGTTGTAAATGTGTAAAACCAGCAGAAGTCCGGCTGCGGCTGCTTCAGGCTGGAGGAAGCTGCACATGTCACAGATAAAACCTGTCTGGTTTCTATTTGCAGGCTGAAGAGCCACGAGTGTCAGAGATAAAGAGACACCAACACTTCAGTTCATCACAGAACACTCTGTCACCCAGACGTCCACTTTGAAACTGCAGCAAAGCACCACTGCTTCTTTTACACCTTTCCTCAGAGCTTAGCCTGATGACTGTTACCATGGTGACAGATTAAAGCAATCATACTTCAAACTCAGACTTTTAATGCTGCTTAATTAAAACTATAAAACACTACGTTCAATGATAAAAGAAAGAAGAGCTTCTGCATGAAATCCCATCCAGACAAGATCTTCTCATCCAGATCCAACCATCTCCTCTGTTGTTTCAAATATTTCTTTTTAGACGTCATCCTACTTGATCACAGCGGCAACAAGTAAATGTTAAGATAATAACTGCTACAACTGTTATTCACACAGAGGATGGCCTTAGTTTTAAAGACACAGTGGGCGATATGCATTACCTAAAGGAATGCTGGGCATCTAATTCTTATTAGACAGGGAAGACGCTCACAAGCAGCTACGATGATACAGTCAAGTTGAAATGAAGAGCTAGATCAGTGGCTATCAGCAAACAGATAAGCATTGCAACTCTGCTTTTCCTAAAATGGATTATAACAGTCAAAGGTCCTGAATCTGCCCTCGTGGTGCATTCAGAGACAAATTTAGTCCAGTAGCTGGTTTGTCCCATCAGATAACTCCTTATTTGGTCCACAGGGAGCATTTATAAATGTCTGCCAACTGCCTGAAGCCTACAGTCTTCATCAGTTCTTCTTCTGACTGCTGTGAAACTATTCATCACCATGGCTGACGCTCTGATGGCTGAATTTGGAAAGGCTGCTCCTTACCTAAGAAAGACTGATAAGGAGCGTCTGGAGGCTCAGACCAGACCGTTTGACATCAAGACTGAGTGTTTTGTTGTCGATGATAAAGTAGAATATGTGAAAGGGCAAATAATCAGCAAAGAAGCGGGGATGGTGACTGTGAAGAAAGAGGATGGGAACACGGTGACTGTAAAGGAGGCCAGCGTTCACCCCCAGAACCCGCCAAAGTTTGATAAAATCGAAGACATGGCGATGTTTACCTTCCTGCATGAGCCTGCAGTGCTGTTTAACCTCAAAGAGCGTTACGCTGCGTGGATGATTTACACCTACTCTGGGCTCTTCTGTGTCACTGTCAACCCGTACAAGTGGCTTCCTGTCTACGATTCAGAGGTAGTGGCAGCCTACAGGGGAAAGAAGCGGAGTGAAGCTCCCCCTCACATCTTTTCCATCTCGGATAATGCCTACCAGTACATGTTAACAGACAGGGAAAACCAGTCTGTCCTCATCACCGGAGAATCCGGAGCAGGAAAGACGGTGAACACCAAGAGAGTCATCCAATACTTTGCCAGCATTGCTGCAGTCGGAGGTGCGGTCAAAAAGGACAGCAGCAAGGGGACGCTGGAAGATCAAATCATCCAGGCAAACCCAGCGCTTGAGGCCTTCGGGAACGCCAAAACCTTAAGGAACGATAACTCGTCTCGTTTCGGAAAATTTATCCGTATTCATTTCGGCACCAGCGGCAAACTGTCCTCTGCTGACATTGAGACATACTTGCTGGAGAAGTCTCGTGTCACCTTTCAGCTTAAGGCTGAGAGGGACTACCATATCTTCTACCAGATTCTGTCAAATCAGAAGCCAGAGCTGCTGGACCTGCTGCTGATCACCAACAATCCGTACGACTACTCCTACATTTCCCAGGGAGAGGTGTCAGTTGCCTCCATCAATGACTCTGAGGAGCTGATGGCTACCGACAGCGCCTTTGATGTCCTTGGTTTCACCTCAGAAGAGAAGATGGGCGTCTACAAACTGACAGGTGCCATCATGCACTACGGCAACATGAAGTTTAAACAAAAGCAGCGTGAGGAGCAGGCTGAACCTGACGGGACAGAGGCTGCCGATAAATCAGCCTACCTAATGGGACTGAACTCTGCGGACCTCATCAAAGGGCTGTGCCATCCCAGGGTCAAGGTAGGAAATGAATATGTCACCAAGGGCCAAAGCGTAGACCAAGTGTACTATGCCATTGGTGCACTGGCTAAGTCAGTGTATGAGAAGATGTTCAATTGGATGGTGGTAAGAATCAACCAATCACTGGACACTAAGCAGCATCGTCAGTATTTTATAGGAGTTCTGGACATTGCTGGATTTGAGATCTTTGATTTTAACACCTTTGAACAGCTGTGCATCAACTACACCAATGAAAAGCTGCAACAGTTTTTCAACCATCACATGTTTGTTCTGGAACAAGAGGAGTATAAAAAAGAGGGAATTGAATGGGAGTTCATTGACTTCGGGATGGACTTGCAGGCCTGCATTGATCTGATTGAAAAGCCTTTAGGGATTCTTTCCATTCTAGAGGAAGAATGCATGTTTCCCAAAGCCAGTGACCAAACCTTTAAGGCCAAGCTCTATGATAACCACCTGGGAAAAAACAAAATGTTTGAGAAGCCCAGGGCAGCAAAAGGTAAAGCAGAGGCTCACTTTGCCCTGGTTCACTATGCTGGGACGGTGGACTACAACATTGGTGGCTGGCTGGTAAAAAACAAAGACCCCCTGAATGAAACTGTGGTTGGCCTTTACCAGAAATCTTCTCTAAAACTGTTAAGTCTGCTGTTTTCAACCTACACAGGAACTGATAGTGCAGACAAAGGAGGTGGCAAAGGAGCCAAGAAGAAAGGTTCCTCATTCCAAACGGTGTCGGCTCTTCACAGGGAAAACCTGAACAAGCTGATGAACAACTTGAAGACCACTCATCCCCACTTTGTCCGCTGTCTGATTCCCAACGAGAGGAAAACTCCAGGGGTCATGGACAACTGCCTCGTAATGCACCAGCTGCGCTGCAATGGTGTCCTGGAAGGTATCAGGATTTGCAGGAAAGGCTTTCCAAACAGGGTGCTCTATGGTGACTTTAAGCAACGGTACAGAATCCTGAATGCCTCTGCCATCCCAGAGGGGCAGTTCATTGATAGTAAGAAAAGTGCTGAAAAGCTGCTGGGATCACTGGATATTGACCACACTCAGTACAAATTTGGCCACACAAAGGTCTTCTTCAAGGCTGGGCTGCTGGGAA
This sequence comes from Millerichthys robustus, assembly GCA_034783495.1. Taxonomy (NCBI): domain Eukaryota; kingdom Metazoa; phylum Chordata; class Actinopteri; order Cyprinodontiformes; family Rivulidae; genus Millerichthys; species Millerichthys robustus. The sequence continues at coordinate 800,856 of JAVKLF010000060.1, read as the reverse complement.
CACTTGAGGAGATGCGCGATGAACAACTTTCTCGAATCTTAACCAGGCTCCAGGCTAATGCCAGAGGACTCCTCATGAGGGAGAGGTTTGCCAAACTGGTGGAACGCCGGGATGCCCTAATGGTCATCCAGTGGAACCTTCGATCTTTCCTGGGTGTGAAGAACTGGCCCTGGATGAAGCTCTTCTTTAAGATAAAACCCCTGCTAAAGAGTGCTGAGGCTGAAAAAGAGATGGCCAACATAAAGGATGAATTTAACAAGCTGAAGGAAGCTCTGGAAAAATCAGAAGCCCGGCGGAAGGAATTAGAGGAGAAAATAGTGACTCTTCTCCAAGAGAAGAATGATTTAACTCTGCAGATTCAGTCTGAACAAGACACTTTGACTGATGCTGAGGAACGCTGCGAGCAGCTCATTAAGAGTAAGATCCAACTGGAGGCCAAGCTAAAAGAGATGAGTGAAAGACTGGAGGATGAAGAGGAGCTGAATGCAGATCTTACAGCAAAGAAACGCAAGCTTGAAGATGAGTGTAGTGAGCTGAAGAAAGATATCGATGACCTGGAGTTAACATTGGCCAAGGTGGAAAAGGAGAAGCATGCTACAGAGAATAAGGTGAAAAACTTGGTGGAAGAGATGGCTTCTCAGGATGAGAACATCCTGAAACTGACCAAGGAGAAAAAGGCACTACAGGAGGCCCACCAGCAGACACTGGACGACCTGCAGAGTGAAGAGGATAAAGTCAACAGTTTGACCAAGGCTAAAGCTAAACTGGAACAGCAGGTGGATGATCTTGAGGGCTCACTTGAGCAGGAGAAGAAAGTCAGGATGGACCTGGAGCGTTCTAAGAGGAAGTTTGAGGGGGACCTGAAACTGACCCAGGAGACATTAATGGACTTGGAGAATGACAAGCAGCAGCTTGAAGAAAAACTCAAAAAGAAAGACTTTGAGATCAGCCAAATAAACTCGAGACTAGAAGATGAGCAGATTGTGTCGGTTCAGCTCCAGAAGAAGCTAAAGGAAAACCAGGCAAGAATCGAGGAGCTGGAAGAGGAGCTGGACGCGGAGCGTGCAGCCCGAGCAAAAGTGGAGAAGCAGCGCTCTGATCTTTCCCGTGAGCTGGAGGACATTAGTGAGCGTCTAGAGGAAGCCGGTGGAGCCACATCTATTCAGGTAGAGCTTAATAAGAAGAGGGATGCCGAATTTCAGAAGTTGCGCAGAGAGTTGGAGGAGTCAACCCTCCAACATGAAGCAACCGCTGCCTCTTTGAGAAAGAAACATGCAGACAGCGTGGCTGAACTGGGAGAACAAATTGATAACCTGCAGCGGGTGAAACAGAAACTGGAGAAGGAGAAGACCGAGCTGAAATTGGAGCTGGATGACTTGTCATCTAACATGGAAAATATGGTGAAGACCAAATCCAACATTGAGAAGATGTGCCGTACAATGGAAGACAGCATGAATGAATACAAGAGCAAATATGAAGAGGCTCAGCGGACCATCAATGACCTGACAACCCAGAAGGCCAAAGCGCTCACAGAGAATGCTGAGCTGGGATGCCAGCTGGAGGAGAAGGAGTGTCTGATTTCACAGCTGACTAGAGGGAAAAACTCGTACAACCAGCAGGTGGAGGATCTACGCAGGCAACTGGAAGAAGAAGTGAAAGCAAAGAATGCCCTCGCCCACGCTTTACAATCTGCCCGCCACGACTGCGATCTGCTCCGGGAACAGTTTGAAGAGGAGCAGGAGGCCAAGGCTGAATTGCAGAGAGCTCTGTCCAAGTCCAACACAGAAGTCTCAGCATGGAGGAGTAAGTATGAGACTGATGGAATCCAGAGAACAGAGGAGCTAGAAGAGGCGAAGAAGAAGTTGGTTCAAAGACTTCAAGAAGCTGAGGAGGCTATCGAGGCTGTAAATGCAAAGTGTTCATCCCTCGAAAAGACCAAACATCGCCTTCAGAATGAGATTGAAGACCTCATGTTGGATCTGGAGCGATCCAATGCAGCCTCAGCAGCGCTGGACAAAAAGCAAAGAAGCTTTGATAAAGTCTTGGCAGAGTGGAAGCAGAAGTTTGAGGAGTCACAGTGTGAACTGGAGGCCTCGCAGAAAGAAGCGAGGTCTCTGAGTACCGAACTTTTCAAACTCAAGAATGCCTACGAAGAATCACTGGATCACCTCGAGACAATGAAGAGAGAGAACAAGAACCTCCAGGAGGAGATTTCTGACCTCACCGAACAGCTCGGAGAGGGTGGGCGCAGCGCCCATGAGCTAGAGAAGATGCGGAAACAACTCGAGCAGGAAAAAGCTGAACTCCAGTCAGCGTTGGAAGAGGCAGAAGGTACCCTGGAGCACGAAGAGAGCAAGATCCTCCGAGCCCAGATGGAGTTCAATCAAGTGAAGGCTGACATAGAGCGCAAGATGGCCGAGAAAGACGAGGAGATGGAGCAGGCCAAGAGGAACTACCAACGGATGCTCGAATCTCTTCAGTCCTCTCTGGAATCTGAGACCAGGAGCCGAAACGAGGCCTTGAGAGTCAAGAAGAAGATGGAGGGTGACCTGAATGAGATGGAGATCCAGCTGAGCCAAGCAAACAGGCAGGCAGCTGAGGCACAGAAGCACGTCAAGACTCTTCAGGCCTTCCTGAAAGACACCCAGCTACAGCTGGACGACACCCAGCACTGCAACGATGACCTGAAAGAAAACGCAGCGCTGCTGGAGCGCCGAAACAACCTGATCCAAGCAGAGCTGGAAGAGGTGAGGGCTGCCCTCGAACAGACCGAGAGGAGTCGGAAACTGGCAGAACAGGAACTGATCGATGTGACGGAACGGATGCAGCTCCTGCACTCTCAAAACACCAGCCTGATCAACCAGAAGAAGAAACACGAGGCGGACCTGCTCAACCTTCAGATCGAGCTGGAGGAGACCATCCAGGAGAACCGCAACGCCGAGGAAAAGGCGAAGAAGGCCATAACAGATGCAGCCATGATGGCCGAGGAGCTTAAGAAGGAACAGGACACGAGCGCCCACCTGGAGCGCATGAAGAAAAACATGGAGCAGACCATCAAAGACCTGCAGCACCGTCTGGATGAGGCCGAGCAGCTCGCTATGAAGGGTGGCAAGAAGCAGCTCCAGAAACTGGATGCTCGCATCAAGGAGCTGGAGAACGAGCTGGAAGCAGAGCAGAAGAGAGGAACTGAGTCCAACAAGGGGGTCCGCAAGTATGAGCGCCGCATCAAAGAGCTCACGTACCAAACTGAAGAGGACCGCAAGAACATGGCGCGCCTGCAGGACCTGGTGGACAAGCTGCAGCTGAAAATGAAGTCCTACAAGCACGCAGCCGAGGAGGCGGAGGAGGCAGCCAGCGCCAACATGGCTAAACTCCGCAAACTGCAGCACGAGCTGGAGGAGGCTGAGGAGAGGGCCGACATAGCAGAGTCGCAGGTGAACAAGCTGAGGGCCAAAACCAGGGACGGATCCTCCAAGAAGGGCCTGGAGGAGTGAAGAGACAATCGCTGTCACAGGTAACGATGACGCTTTAAACACAGATGTTGTGACGTGAAGCGTAAATAACATCCGTAAGACTTGGTGAGTTGTGTTTGCTAAGATCAGTTAGCTGTGGCATCTTGAACAGTAGCAGTTTGGATTTGTTATATTTTAAACGTTCCTCGTTTATTTATACAAATCTGTTTTTGATTCACAGGATTTTCTGGATGTTTGGAGACAAACTTCGTGTTAAATCTGACACCAAACATTAACTTCATCAACGTTCCTGCAAACGGATTTAATCCTTCTGATGAAGACATGGAGCCAAACTGAAGAACTAAACTAACAAAAGATTTAGGAAAGTTTAACTAAATATTTAGGGTTTGTTATGTTATTGGGTCATCAGTGAGTATCGTTAGATCAGAGGAAGGTTTAAGATTTTATCTGTTATATTTGTTTAAAAGCACATTATTTAGGCTGCATTGTTCATCGCTGAATTTACTGGGTTTAAACACAATCTGAGAATTTCTGAATCACAAGTATTGAAATGTTATTTTAACATCTTTAATTTATGATATAATAAAAGTTTTAGTGAGACATTTGCTGCCGTTTTGTCGTACATTTTAGTGAAATATTCAAAGCAAATTTAAAGTTACACATTTTAAAGGTAAATTATCATATAATCATATCATATCATTATTGTTTCAAAGCCATAATTACAGTTTCCAAAGTCACTGTAAATTATTTCAAACCAATTACAATCCTGTCAAAACATTTATTGTGAATAGAAAAAGTTTTATTATGAGTTTTAGTTGTTTTTGTTAAAATTTAAAATCATGAGAAAAGTAAATTAATTGTAAAGGCATTTTAATTTAAGAATTACAAGCTTTAAATTTGTAATTAATAAATATAAAGTGAAAATTGTGGCTGAAACGCTTAAACTTAGGTTTGCATCTCGTTCTTTTATGGATTTTAACTCTTTAATCACGCACACTGCCGCGTGACTTTTCTTTTAAATATGCTTCCATATAAACACAAACAACTTTTATTTTGAAGGCACCCCAGAAGAGTTTCCGGTCCATACTGACCCGGTTTAACTGTAGTGTTGGAGCGGTCCAGGCTCGGGACCGGGAGGAGGTAGCGGATCTCCGCCGGGCTGCAGACACTCTGCTCGGCTGTGACGGACCCGCACACCCCGCC
>JAVKLF010000060.1:710886-721836 GCA_034783495.1 Millerichthys robustus | reverse complement strand
CTAAAAGTGTCTGAATATCAGCTAAAACATAAAATTGGCAAAGGACTAGTTTAAAGCTAAAAGCGGCTGAACAGAAGCTTGAAGCTAAAAGTAGGACAAGGTTAGCTAAAAGTAGCAGAATGAAAACCAAAAGATAAAAGTAGCTAAATAATAGCTAAAAGCTCAAAGTAGCAAAAGGCTAGAACTCAAAACTAATTTCAGTTTAAGGCTAAACATGTTGTAGAAAAACTAAAGTTTAGAGAACAGCGTTTTGCAGGAATTGACGAGACGGATGGAGCTGCAGGTGAATCTGATCATTAATACGAAGCACGCAGCTTGAACTCTTCATCACCTCTGCAGCCGAAGGAGGAGGAGGAGGAGGAGGAAGGTCGTGATGGAGTTATCTGTCAGAGAACGTGTGATGTGGAGCAGAGCTGTCAGGAATTCATCACGTCTTTGAGTCGATGCACAAAAACACCTCAGCTCTGCGGCGCACCTCCAGTCAGAACCTGTTTCCATTCTGCTCCGACACACAGACACACACACGCACGCACACACACACACACACACACACGCACACACACACACACAGAGCAGATAATGTGTTCTGTGTTTGCGTCGGTGTACAGAAACACGATCCGATCCTCAAACAGGAATTTCTGCAACAAAGTTTTGGGTCGTGTTGCGAGCGGTCAGTATGTTACCTGCAGTGGATCAACACACGTGTTTTGGTTTGTGGGAGGAAAAGCAGAGAGCCGGGAGAAACCCAACAAAAGCACGAGGAGAACATGTAAACCCCACACAGGAAGTAGGGCGAGGACCTTGTTGCTGTGATGCAACACAACCCGCTGCACCACAGTGCAGCAGGAAACAATCAGGAGCAAATCTCACATCTCAGACAACCAAAACTTCCTCAGCAGCCGAAACTGAAATCATGAGGCTTACCGTATCAAAACTTCTTTAGCTGTTTATGTTTAGATGCTAGCTGAGGTTGACAAATCATCCGCTTTAGCTTCTGTTCTGTTTGTTTAAAGTGATTTTTGCTGTAGAGATTTCTCTCGAACATGATTGGTGGGTTTAAAGTGGATCTGCCTCCTGATAGGCTGAGGTGTGTTCGGGGGCGGTGTCAGAGGTCATCCAGTCGGTGGTGAACGGAGCCGACGGCTGCATCTTCTGCTTCGGACACTCCAACCTGGGTAGCTACCGTTCATCTCCGTCACACGTCAACACCTTTAAAAAACATTTAACGGGATTTTCTTTGGCTCCGCCCCCTTCAGGGAAGACGTACACCATGATTGGTCGGGACTGCTCCACGCAGAGTCTGGGCGTGGCTCCGACGGCCATCTCCTGGCTCTTCAAGGTGATCGAGGAGCGCGGGGAGAAGTCCGGGGCTCGGTTCTCCGTCAGGGTGTCGGCGGTGGAGATCTCCGGCCGCGAGGAGACGCTCACCGACCTCCTGGCCGAACCCTCCTCCTCAGCGGGGTCCCACCAGGAGGTCTCGCTGCGGGAAGATCCTCTTTGTGGATCTCAGGTAAAAAAAATAATATTTTCTTTTCATCTCGACGTCTAATTTTCATCAGTAAATAGACGTTGAGTTTGTCTTTAGAAACACAAAAACATTTAATTTTATACTTTGTTCACTGATGCTGACTTTAAAAAATAAGTTGGGTTTTTCAATCTTCCTTCATCTTGTTGTAACATAAAGCGATCGCCGTAAATCATCACCTGAAACCCAACAGCAATCTGGGATCTTTTTTCTGTAACGACCCAAGGTACGACAGAGTCAGACTTATTTTGAAAGCCAACTAAGAGCTTTATTTGAGTTAAAACTCTTCCTGTTTGCCCTTTAAGTTCTAAACTTTGCAGACTTTGATCAGATTCTCCTCAACCTAAAAGTTCTTGTCGGGACAAAGATCGATTAAACCCTCAAGAAAACGTCTTGAGATATAAAATAATGTTCCACAAATACAGTTCTCTGAGGATGAAGATGGCTTCCTGTTTTGTTTTGTCTTCCTGGAAAGTTTCCCGACGATGAAAGGTTTCAGGATTTGTCTCGATGAGGACGTTTCCTTCTCGGTTCCTTCCCTTCGCCTCTTCCTCTCTGTGACCTCGTCTTCACCTCCTGGGATTTCATCACTTTCTACAACTGTCCAATTAGTCCTGATCTTCGTATTCGTTCTGTTTTATCTCCCCGGGCTCCTCGAGTCTGCCGCTTTTTTATCTCCTCTCACTTTAATTTTCCTCTTCTGTCACCAAACTTTTCTCGTCCTCATTTTATCAAACCCCATTCTGTCTTATTTCACCTTTCATCTCTCCGGTTTTACGTCTGCGAGGCAGAGGAAGGAAGGAGGAAGAGGAAGAAGCAGACGGTTCTGGTTCTGTTACGGAAGCTTCTTTTTAACCTAAATTCAGATAAAGTCAGTAGTTCTTTTAAAAATGGTGGATTCAGAACCAAATCTACAAATACTTCACCTCTAATTCTCTTTTTATCATTCTGCCTTTTTTGTCTCATTTTACTGAAACAAATTCAGGCAGAAGAAGAAGAAGGAGCGCCTCATGACCTCATCTGGGTTTTCTCTGCTTCTCTCTCCATCAGCTCCAGAACCAGACGGAGCTCAGGGTGACCAGCGCCGAGCGGGCGGCGTTCTTCCTGGACGCCGCTCTGGCGGAGAGGCGGAGCAACCGAACGCCCAACGATCAGGAAGCCCGGAGGAACTCGCACTTCCTGTTCACTCTGCACCTGAACCAGGAGAGGCCGGACAAGAGCAGCAAGGCGGCGAGTCAGTGTGTCCGGGTTCACGCCCAAATTATAAATACAAACTTAAACCGTCTTCGTAAAACAACTCAGAATTCAAATCCTGAAAAACATGCAGAGACTTTAATGGATACGTAATTTAAAAATAAGAAAAGCTTCACCGCCGTTCTAATGGATGAGCTGCTCCGTAAAAATTATCTCAGGTTTTCAACATGTTGCATCACATCTTAAAATGTGTCAAAACTCTAAAAATGTATCAAATAAAGTCTGTATTTTCCTAACAAGAGATGCTGAACTTCAAACGACCCCCAGAAAACAGCAGAAAGCTGTGAAATGTGCTTTTATTTTGTAAAAGCAGCTCATAAACACTGAACTCTCAGGCAGGAAGAACCTCTCGTCTCTGTTCTTCTTTTTCCCAACAAGCAGCCGCTAATTAGCCTCAGCGCCGACCCCGGAGGCTTCACCTCCGCCTACGTCCACCTGTCGTGGCGGAGACGTTTTCGTAGTTATGGTTGATTTAGGACCTGCGTGTCCGCGGCTGGAACACACCTGCCTGGTTAATGAGGCTGACGGCTCGCCTCCTGCGGTGTTTATGGGGCGGCGGGCCTTTAATGTCTGCTCTCAGCAGTTTCTAAATCCTGCTGATGTGGGCCGTTGAACTTTCACACCCTCATTACTCTGCATTACTGAAACAAGCCGGCGGTTAAAGCGGCGGTAAATATTAATCAGAGCTGCTCGGAGACGACCAGCCAACGTGAAAACAGCCTGCTTTTATCAGAAGAGATGGATTCGGACCTGCTCCCAGCTGCTCTGAGGGTCCGGAGACCCCCCGTCTGGTCCAGTCACAGCTGGAGTTGTGTTCCTGGTTCAACCCTGAATTCTGAAGTCGGACTTGATGAACGCAGCTTTAACCTAATCTGGACGAGTCTGGATAATCTGGATTCGGGCTTATGTCCTGTGATTTTACCTGTCCTCTGACCGGACCGCTGATTTGACTCAGGACAGGTTTGAGACGACCTCGTTAGTCTTGATTTGGACTCGACGGTTTAGCTCGTGGCTCCTATTGAAACCATTGATTCCAGACTTGAGATCTTTCAGCCATGATTAGGGTTAGCTTCGCTCAGGACTTGCTGGGATTAACAAATAACCTCTGAGTCACGAGTCAGGGTTGAGTCAACCTTATCTGGGCTGTGAGAAATTGCTTGGCGCCGAGAATTCTTTGGAGACGTTCGGCAGAAGCTCCTGAGCTGATTCTGGTTTTATCTTTGCTCCACCAGAGACTCTGCTCTCCACAGCCACTGAACACTCAGCATCTCATCATCTAGTTAAATCCAAGTTACAAGACCTTCTCAGTCCTTTTGTAGATTATTAATGCTGAAGGTGTTTAGCAGCAGGTATAGATTATGTATCTGTCGATAAACGGTGGTTATTTATTGACCGGACCTTTCAGCAACGCGTCATTTCAGCATTAACGAGCCGTTAAAGATGCCTGACCTGCGTATTGTCTTCTGTCTCAGTGTCTGGCAGGAGCCGTCTCCACCTCTTGGACCTGGGGAGCTGCGAGACGGACATCAGCAGGACCAGAGAGGGGGGCGGAGGCCAGTGTCTGTCTCTATCTGCGCTGGGAAACGTCATCCTGGCGCTCGCCAACGGGGCCAAACATGTCCCCTACAGGTATGAGCTCACGCCGTGAGCATCTTGAGGACAGATGGACTCTTGGTTCCTGCGAGGACAGAGCAGTGGGGACGGGGGCCGACAGAATTAAATGTATTTTTAATGAGTCGGCTTTAAATGGTGGCTCATGTTGATGAAATCATTTCTTTGTCACGCTGATGGACTCTGGGTGTTTGTTATTCGGGCCGATTGTTCTGTGGAACTCTGGTTTTACTGTTTGGCTTTTTGCCACATTGTTCTTGTTTCATTTTTACAGTCTGAGCCTACGTCCTGAGCCCTACTCATCGCTCCACTTCACCTTGTGCCATCTTTAGTGCTTTAAACCACCCTCTTTTTGAAACAGAAACACTTTTTTCCCGTGGAAGCGTCTGCTCCGCACCAACTCAGTGAGATTATTGAAGTTATCAGGTCACATCCTCTTCATTATTTCCACATTAAAGCAGCTGATAGAAACACAAACTGGTTTACACGCATTTTCAAAAATTAGCATAAAATAAGCAGCGAAGGCAGCGGGATAAGTTGATCCAGAGGAGGCAGCTAAAACCCAGAACTCATGATGTTTTCAGCTTTGTTGTTGGCGTTAAATGGAAGAGTAGAGAAGAGTGTAGTATGTAAATCCATCCCTCCGCTTTCCTCCAGGTCTCTTCAAAGACCAGATCTCACACAGAATGATCACATGTGGCGTGTGCTTCAAAGTGCGCCTCATGAATGTGAGATGAGAGATCTTTCTTATTCTGTTTTTTTGCCCAACTGTTGCGAGGTGTAATGAATGGTCTCTGGGATCCTGTGGGGTTTCCCGGGCCCAGAACGTGTCTGTCTTTCTTCCCTCGTTCTTTGGGACTAACGAGGGTTCTCTTGATGTATTATTCAGGGACAGCAAGCTCACCATGCTGCTCAGCGAGTCTCTGGGTAACATCAACTGTCGAACCACCATGATCGCTCACGTCTCCGATTCACCGGTCAACTACTTGGAGACGCTGACCACAGTCCAGCTGGCCTCACGAATCCACCGCATGCGGAAGAAGAAGGCCAAAGTACTTAATGTTTGATTTATTTTTACATCTTCTGGCTGATTGTAAGAACTGAAGCTGAGTGAAGACAATGTTAGTAGGGTTTTTGCCACAATAAAGAGTCTCATCACTTAAATATCAATAATTTCTCTATAAAAACCTCAGATATTGAATCTTCTGATGTTTTAGAAGAAATGTCAGGTTAGATCCTCCAAGCAGTACATTACATACACACCAAGTACACAAATGGTACATATCTGGTAGTTTGCATACCAAGGAAAGTAACCAGTTCTTACTTAGTTTGTACTGGGTACTTAGCAGGTACATATTATTGTCTATATTAAGTAATTACCTGGTACCAGATAACCAGTCAGGTACTTTGTACCTGGTACCTGTTTACGTAAAATCCATCATTTTTTCATAAATCTTCCTGTGTGAGACTCTGAATCTATCAGGATGTTAAACTCTGGAGCATCCTGCAGCAACACGTGTGTGAACAGACAGAACTGAAGAGGCTCCGGCCTCTTAACGAGTTTCGATCGATCCTCTGCGGTCAGAACAACCTCTGTAATGTAGATCTCCAACCATGAATCCACGGTTAATGTTCCTCTGATATGACAGATAATCAATGATGGGGTTTCTGGAGGAATGAGAAGGCCTCTCACCCTCATTGGTCAAACTGACAGCTTGTATTTGTATTTCATAGAATAGAAAAAACATACAGGAGAACTAGAAGCACGCAAAGTACTGCTTAGATTACTCTGAACTTTTACCCTTGGACCTAACGGACACCAGCACCTCCAGACTCCAGACTTCATGCAGGTGTGTTAATGTTCTGTATTTTTTATTTCCAGTATGCTTCCAGCTCTTCTGGAGGTGAGAGTTCCTGTGAGGAAGGTCCAGCTCGGCGCCCTCCTCCTCCTCTCCGACCCCTCTACCCTCGCATCGTGGCTCTGGACTCGGAGGCCCCCCTGGTTCTCTCCAGTGATCCGGACTACTCCTCCAGCAGCGAGCAGTCCTGCGACACCGTCATCTACGTCGGGCCCGGAGGGTTGGCGGTATCTGACCGAGAGCTGAGCGACAACGAGGGTCCACCCTCCTTTGTTCCCATCATTCCCTCTCTGAACAAAAAGCGGGCCAAAGACGCCCCCAGAAGAGACGGAGATCACTTGAAGTGCAACACGTTCGCGGAGCTGCAGGAGAGACTCGACTGCATCGATGGCAGTGAGGGTCCTGCAGCTTGCAGCAAAGAAAGCGGAGGGGAGAAGGCAGTGTGGACTGGTGGATCTAAAGCCTCAGAGGAAACTCCACCACCTGAATCTGATAAGAACTCACCCAAGAGCACAAGGAATCCTGATCAGGGAGAATCCAGACTCCCCTCAAACGGAGGCCTCACGTCCTCCAAAAGGACGAGTGCTGATGGAGAGAAACTTACAGCTGCACCCTTTCACCCATGCTTGGTGGGGTCCAGTGGGACTTCCTCCCAGGATTCAGAGCCTGTGGTGCGGGAGAAAATTAGAGTCGCACCCAAACTGCCACCATCACAAACCTCTGCCCCAACATCTACAACAGTGAAGCCTGGAGAAGCTCCTGGCAGGACTCCCCCTGCGGGCATGAGCTATCAGGTGCCATCTGACACGAGCTGTCCCCCTCATGTCAGCCGGTACCCCATGGAGGTCAGTGGATTCCGTGCAGCTTTGCTAGGAAGTTGCCTGGACAGAGACTTTCTGAGGACCACGGTCACGCTGCAGCAGCCTGTGGAGCTGAACGGCGAGGATGAGCTCGTATTCACCATCATCGAGGAGCTTCCCCTCTGCCTCGTCCCGGGCAACGGCCGCCCATCCAACATTCTTAGCTTTAATGCCGATTGCTCACCGCGGGCCTCGGCGATCGGCTCCCGTCCAATCAGCATCATCGCAAGCATCAATGATGAGTACGATGCTTACACTTCTCAGCACGGGGCTGAGGGATCGGACTGCAGGTCACCTGTTGGACGTGAAGGCAGCGGTTTCACAAACAGGCTTCCCTCGAGGGACGACAGCTCGTCCGTTCTGAGCTCACCAAGCATTTTTCACAGAGAGAGGTTTCTGCAGCATGGCCTGAAGAGCTCACTGAATGACAGCGGCGTCTGTTTCTCAGAGCTGGACAGTGATCCTGCCACTCCAAACAAACCCTCCTTCACCGAGCGCCCTCCTTCTCCTGATTTAGCCAAAGCCTCCTCCAAAGGCTCCCCTAAGGTGAGAGCCAGCACCCTAAACACTCCAGTGACAGCCCAGAGTCCCCAGTACACCTTAAGTCTTCCCAGGAAAAACAAGCCTACCTCATCTGCCGCTGTGGGTTGCAGCAGACAGGAAGGAAGACGTGACAACCTTTTGCTTCAGGGAAGCAGATTTGTTGATCCCAGAGAGGCGGAGTTTCTCTTTGCAGGTAAGTCACCAAGAAGTGGCACAACTACCTTTTCCTCTAGGAAATATGGAGGGAACAGCAACAGCATGCCTCGACCTCCAAGGGCGCAGGCATCGTCAGCTCAGAGGGTTGTAGATGGTTGTGAGAAGTCCACCGGCAGGAGAGGAGATACCCTCATCAAGCTGCCACGACTCACCCGAGGTGCAACAACTCTGGGAACAGTTTCCGCTCCGCAGAGCTCGGATCCCAAGTGGAGTCACGAGGCTGCCTCAGCGACTGAGACCATGAGGTTTTCATCACTTGGAAAAAAATCAAACGGACAAAGGAGCAGCGTGGTCTCGAAGTCTGGATCTGAAAACATCTCTCCTCCTACTCCACCTTTCAGACAGTCCAGCCAAGAACAAAAGACTAGGTCTCCAAGTGCCTTAAGGACGAGCAGCGATGGTGGAATGTTTGTTTTCCCTAAAACTTCAACCTCAGAAGAGGAAATTATCTTCAGGCAACGAGCAGAGTCATTCAGCCACAGGATGTCTGGTCTAAAAGCTGACCATGGTTCTCCGAGGACATCTTCCAGCCTGAAGACACGAGGAGCCAAAGCAGATTCTTCCAGGTATTATGGGAGTTTAATGTCTCTGGAAAGATGTGACAGTCCAACCTCACTGAGCTCAAAGTCTGAGGTGTTTAAGGAAAATTACGGCGCTGTTTCGGGGAGCAGCAGCAAATCCAACAGATCAGTACCAAAACTCAACCTTTCAGCCTCAAACTTCACCTCTTCTTCCCACGTTTCTTCCACGTTTTTTGCAACCAGCAACAAACTGGGGCAGGTTCGAGGTGCTGCCGGACCCAGAGCCGCTGCTTCAGGAGGACCGAAGGTTCGATCTTTGTCAACCAGCAGCTCGAAAAGTTTTAGTTCCTCTCAGAAACCTCCTGAAAACGCAGCTGGGCACAACACCGGCAGCCTTCCTCCAACTGGCAGATCGCCTGCTCGTGCAGGAAACAAGATGGGAAGAGGAACCGTCATGGGCACCAAGCAGGTCATCAGCAGGGCGGCTAACAGCCGGGTCAGCGAGCTAGCCGCTGGGAGGAAGCAGCTCAGCGGGGTAGGCAGAGACAGTGAGGGACCCGACGGCACGCCGCTGCCGTCACCCTACAGCAAGATCACGGCGCCTCGGAGGCCGCAGCGCTACAGCAGCGGGCACGGCAGCGACAACAGCAGCGTCCTCAGCGGGGAGCTGCCCCCCGCCATGGGCCGCACCGCCCTGTTCTATCACAGCGGGGGCAGCAGCGGCTACGAGAGCATGATCCGAGACAGCGAGACCACCGGCAGCGCCTCGTCCGCTCACGACTCCATGAGCGAGAGCGGAGCGTCCTCGTCCAACAGAGGCCGGGTGTCCAAATCCCCCAAGAAGAGAGGAAACGGTGAGTCCAGAGATCTCATCACCCCCTGACCCGCGCCTGCTTCAGGTTTAGGAGGAAGTGACATCATTATCAGACTCTTCAAACTAAGAGTTTTCTCTGGTAGCTGTTTGTTAAATGTTTTACACAACATTTATCAAAAGGTCAACACACATTTACGTTAAAAAATTCAATATTTACAGTATTTATTTTATAAAGTACTAAAAATGTCATATCTGAGTATACGGTACAGGAAAAGTTAGATATTAGTCAAGTTAAATGTTTCAGTTTGGTGAAATATAAACCACCTTACAGTCCAAATTCACTTTATTTTATCTTATTCTGTTTAATAAAACCAGATTTGATCGAATTCAACCACAATATTTTATTTACTTCAGTGCAGCTAATTTTCTTAGAACAGTCCTTTTTTATTTTACATCAAATTAAATACAAATGTATTTTAATTCCATCACTGTAGTGATTTTAATCATACATTTATAGTTTTTAACTATAATCTCATGTTTTAGAAACCTGAACTAACGTCTCATTTCTTCTATTTTAATGTTTTAATTTTGTTATTTTTCTGCAGAACTAAACTTTTTTACTTCCTGAATCAGATATTATTAAAATGATGATTGACGGGCGGTTTAAGAAAATGACATTCAGAAATGTGATGTATTGGCTCCGGCAGTAAAAGAGGCATTTAAATCACATTTCCTTCAAACCGTACAGAGAAATTAGCATCTTTATGACTTTTTTCCATCTTTTGAAGCGTAATGATGGGATGGAAGTGGCTGTTGGGTTCAGGAGGAGGCAGAACGACGGCTGCAGGAGCAAAGCTTCAACATCCAGCAGCTTCTGATCTGTGGTTTCTGCCTCAGCAGCTGACTGGACTAATGAGTCAGGAGGCTGTGTGCACGTGGGACCAGCCGCCTGCCCCAATTATCCCCCCCAAAACACACACGCACGCACGCACACACACACACACACACACACACACCAGGCTGTTCCTCAGCCAGGACGGTGCTAATTGTCAGTAATGGTTGTGAGTTGGCTGCACCGATATCAAGACTGAGGTCTAAGGTCTTCAGGTTCTGCAAAATCACCTGAAGTAGACAAAAAAGAGAATATTTGAGCTAACCAGCTGCTAAATAGCTGCTAAATACCGGTAGCTGCTAACGAGCAGCTAACAAGCTGCTAACGAGCTGCTAATTAACTGCTAACGAGCTGCTAACTGCTAACGAGCAGCTAACTAACTGCTAACGAGCAGATAATTAACAGCTAACGAGCTGCTAACTAACTGCTAACGAGCAGATAATTAACAGCTAACGAGCTGCTAACCGGGGCTGGCTTTATAAAAGTATAATCCCAGATCACTGAACGCCATCACGAACCTGTCTTCTTCCCTCCAGGGGGCTTCCTGCGGCGGAGGCTGATCCCAGCTCCGCTCCCCGACGCCCCGACTCTGGGCCGGAAGTGGGTGGAGCTTCCCCCGCTGGGCGGCGCCCTGAAGGAGCCGTTCGAGATAAAGGTGTACGAGATCGATGACGTGGAGCGCCTGCAGAGGGGGAAGGAGGTGGGCTCAGAGGTGAGGAGGCGCTGGCAGGTGAACAGACCTCTGACCTGCAGCTGAAGGTCAGCTGGTCCAGATGGGGATGATGATGATGATGATGGAGGAGGAAGACGACTGTTGTTCAGTTAAGACGACGGAGGAGTCGGAGTCTGTCTGAT
>JAVKLF010000060.1:71502-81975 GCA_034783495.1 Millerichthys robustus | reverse complement strand
GTCAGAGGTTAGGAGGAGTCAGAGGTCAGGAGGGGTCAGAGGTTAGGAGGAGTCAGAGGTCAGGAGGGGTCAGAGGTTAGGAGGAGTCAGAGGTCAGGAGGGGTCAGAGGTCAGTGGTACCTGTAACAAGTCGCTCAGGTCCAGCAGCATGTCTGAAGCTTCCTTCAGGAAACCAGTAGCACAATTTCAGACTGACAGAACATAAACTGGATCAAACCATTTCTCTGCATAAAAGGTTCTGGATGGATTGGTTCTACTGGACCGAATCAGAACCATACCTGGAACATGTTTAACATGTAAAAAATGAAGTGAACTTCTGATGAGTATCCAATCAGACTTTTAACTGTAATTCAGGTACATGTTCTAAAATCCTAATGACTTTTTGAGACAAAGTTCTGTTGGGTTCTGGTTGCTCCCATGATGTTTTATAATTTACTCCATAACATTCATACAAAACAAAAATGACAAAAGTAAAACATTTTTGTACGTTTTTCATGGTTTCTTCTCATTCTGTTTTATTTGTGTTTGTAGGTATTCAGATGTATTCGGGACTTTGGTTTGAATGAAAAAAAACCTTAAAAGCGAATTTATTTTACCATATTTATAACTTGTTACTACATCAAATAACACCTTCCAGATTTTGCATGCAGGACAACATTTGGTCCCATGACAGGGACTGTTGCTAGGATACGGGGCGTGCCCTCAGTGCGACACACCAGGTAAAGGCAGGCAGCGACGATGTGCTCCATCTTGCGGCCCCGGGTCAGGTGTTTGCTGACTGCTAGCTTGAAGAAGTTGAAGGCGGTATCCAAACAGTGCTGGTTGAGCTGCAGCTGACTGCCGAGCTGCTGGATCTGACGCTTACCTACAGAAACACAGGTGGTGTCACACCTGGATCCTGCCTCCTACAGCTGAGACCACCCTCCACATGAAGACTCACCGCCCTGCAAGGTCTGAGCTCGGGACTCCTTCCCAACACTGATGTGAAAACCAGAACCAAGGAGCGGAGTTTTAACCGGACCTGGAACAGAACGACGGGTTTCTATCAGGTTAAAAACATAAGATACACAAATAAATGATTGAAAGGTTTAAATACAAAGGCAGCTGGTTCTTCTGCTGCTTGTGGTGTTTTGGTAAACAATGGAAGATGTGCATTACTGCCACCTACTGGTATGGAGTGTGAATCAAAATGGTTTTACTTAACCTTTCCTATGTGCTTTTTTCAAACCTGATTTTTCTGGAAACACTTTTACTTCTTTTTTTAATAAGATATTTATTGTATTAAATGTTTATTTGTTTGTTTTATGGTTTCTTCTTGCTCACATCAACCTGTATGTTTTTGGATTCTTTATAAAATGCTGTTCAGTCCAGTCTGTCTAAATCTTAGTCTGCTTTTTAATCTGTCTTCTCTTCTGTTTCTCTCCTGTTCTCACTTGTTTCTGAACTCTGTAAAACCATCTTCTCTTGTTTTCTTCTTCCCATTGTTTATGCTAATGGTCCTTTGGGTTTTGGTTCACAACAGATCGGATTTCCGATTTACTTCTTGATATTGTAAATCTGATTTGAGTCTTTGTTGCTTCTTTTGCTGCTCAGTCTGCTGCTTCCTTCCCTCTGCGTGCTGATATCTATAAAATGACTGTAGTCCCATCGTTTGTATTCTGAATAATGTTTGTTGTATTTCTTCTGAAATGTCTGGTGAAGGCAGTTGGGTCCCGCTGTGTTACTCATTGTGTACCTGTCTGATCAGATCAGAGACAACCATGAGAGACTGAAAAGAACTGAAGATTCAACACAATCTGCTGGCTTCCTTAAGACTGATTGTACAGTGCCCTGAGAAGAATTGAATCAGTAAATCTCCCTGATTGGTGTGTTTGACCAGAACAACTCAGGTTTATTTGGTCCCTGAAAGGTTTTGGTCTAGCTTCAACCTCCAGCTGTAATCAGACTCAACCAGCCCCAGCTGTGGGGTTGGTTGCTGCAACAATCAGGTGATTACCTCACCTGCCTGCAGTGGCTCAGTTTTCCTGCAGAGACACACAGCTTCCTGCTGTTAGTCAATCTCAACATGAAAACCACCATATTTGTCCCCAGGTGAGTCTTTCTTGCTCAAGTAAAACATTAATCTTCCTGCATTTACCTCCAGGTGAATCTCACCTGCTCAGGTATAACCTCTCTGCTGTGGTTTTCAGGTTGCTTTTAATCTACTGCTGCTTCCTGAAAGCATCCAAAGCTGGAGTCCAACTGGATGGTAAATTGGTTTCTCTGGTCCCCCTGGTTTCTTTAGATAAATAAAGGTTTAAGATTATACTTCATACAATGATCCATTGATAAGGTATTCATTATATTTGGACAAAATGTAACCATTACAAAAGTTTCAAGCAATGCACTGTAGTTGCCTTTTAGTCCTCACACCCCTTTGGGTCCTAACCCTCCACTCTGTGAGGGTTCACAAATAAGGACTAAATGAATCTGATATCTGAGCATATGGTGAGGGGACACTCCATAGCTGTAACTACCAGCACAAACGAGGGGGTTTTGTCAGCAGGTTTGGTTCGATCAGAGTGTCGAGATCGGTACCTGTGGCTCCAGGTGTTCTCTGCAGAGAAACCTCGCTTTGAAGCTGTGGGTCAGTTTAATGTTGCTGCTAAACATTATCACTGTTAGCATCTTCACTGTCCTCAGTGGAAGGACCTTCACCATCTGTGAGATCTTTCTAGGTGAAGATGGTGTCCATTCCATCAATGAGCAGCTTTCCTCACACTGTGGGTACACCATCAGCACCTTCAAGATGGACGGCTTCACCACTTTAAGAGCTTCATACTATTCCTGTTTCACCCACAATCAGGTAACTGAGACCCACAGGTCTGGGGATTGAGACGACCCGAAGGTAGATGTTCAGTTATGTGAAAAACATTTTTCTTTTAGAATGACGAGTTGTTCACCTTCAGGGTTAACGTGATTGTAAGCGATGAACGTGGCAAGTGGAGCAGTCAACCTATTTCAACCATTTGTTCTGGTCTCTCCTGGACCCACAGAGAGATCACTTGTGAGGAAGACTACATGGAGGTTAAGATTTTAGCAGTTTGTTACGGTTGAACACCAGGATGGCCAGATTGAAAACCTGGCAGTTTTTGTTTTTTTTGGCAGGCAAATGTGAACAGAGAGTCTTCATGTGGAGGGCAGAGGGCAGACGGCAGACAGATGTGGCAGAAGGCCCTCTTTGAGGTAAATTACTCAAATATTACCATTGACTTGATTGGCAAAAGGCCTTTTATTGGTCTTGGATTCATCTGTAATCCACTAAAAGTATGTATGTATCACTGGTTTGAGTCTGAATTCTTTAAGCTCCTTCAAATGAGACTGACTGAGTTGTTCAACAAACTAGCTAGGTAAATTCTCTTACAACCCTACTGAACCATCCTCTGTACAGAGATCAAACAGCTTTTAATGGTTTGACTGTATATTTGGCGCTCTGTGATTTTCAGGCCCAGAGAATGGCCAGTTTGACCTGGCAGCTGATGTTCCTGCAGAATGATGGGCAGACCGTCTCCATGTCTGTTTCTGAGGCCCAGAAGCTGGGCTACAGCCTTACTGCCACAGCCCACAGGGTGGTCCTTCGATCTCCATACAAACAGCCACATGTTGAGGTCACAATGGTGGGTAACCACAGATGAGGACACGGCCCCCACCTCAACATTATTTGTTTTCTAAATCCAAATATTCACTGAGACCAAGTGCTGGACCTGACACAAACTGAGAAAAACCTGATCAGAAAAACTGAGGTGTTGTAGCCTTTCATGATTCTACCTCATGTAAACTGTTAGCTTTAAGAGGTCTTACAAACAAGAGTAAGTGGATTAGAACAGCCTCTGAAAACTCTGGAAGATCAGACCCTTTGGATCCAGTTTTGTCTTGCAGTCTATTCTTGTGATTCTGCTCTGAATTGATTATAATCTTCTCAGGTGGACGGTGTCCCTGTCAAGGTCCTCCAGGTATCTCTGTTCTTTAAGCAGAAGCTGGTGGTGGTGATGGTTGACATGTCCATGGTCTGCACAATCAGTAAGTTTATTTATTTTTTCATTTAATTAAATGAATTGGACACAACTTTTTAATATACTCTTAAACAAGATTCTGGTAGCAGACTGAAGCTGACCATGACTCTGCTGGACTCTCCTAGATTCTGAATCATTTGATGGCACCCAGCTGCTCTGGAACATTCCCCAGATTCTTCCTGCCCTGGTTGGAAAGGGAGCAAGATTTGAAAGTCAAAGCTTCAGACTGGGACTTGGGGGTGCACTGCTGGATGAAGCTGCAGCCTCCTCCAAAGGTCTTCAAGTAGTTCAGCAGGGAGGAATGGTGGAAATCGGAGTTCCTGTTGGGACAGAAGGAGGCTATAGGAAGGTACGGTCTCAAGGGACTGGTCTGTATGAGACGAGGTTTGATCATTTACCAACTTCCAGTCTAAACATTAATGTCCAACTGGTACAGCAAATATTGGTAAATCTGATCATCTGTTTTCCTCTGCAGAGTTTGGTGGAAGGAAATGTCTACAAGGAGGTTTATGCAATCCTCCTGATGTGTGAACATGTCTTCTCTTTGATTTATGAGGATGGCAATAGCCTCGACGCCAAACACAGAATTCTTAAAGTCCTTGAGACGCCGTTTATTTACCATCCACCATTTGTTCTCAACCGTAAGCTTTCCAGTCATACAGACCTAACATTTGTAACTTTTCTCCAACAGTGTTTAAATGTCCTCCTGCAGAGACCACAGGTGACAATCAGGAGTTTAGTGTCTACCTGGGAAACATCCCAGCAGATGTCATCCTGGAGAACATCTGGATCAATGGGAAGCAGATGTTGGGGAAGTCAGAACAAGACTTCAGCATCAGTCCAATTGTTCACTTAAACAGCAGCCGAGCATACAAACTGCGACTGCCCTTTGATAATGCTGCTGTCCACTGGACGGTAAGAACACAACACTTTGTGGTTTTTAATATCAGTTTCCATGGAAGCAAGGTAAGTGGTTTTTATTTATTTTTTTGGCATTGCTACAACCATCAGAAGTTGGTTTTTTTTAGTGTCTATACTGAATTCTGTCTTCAACAGAGTTTGGGTGGAGGAGTAGTTCAGTACTCCATAGACATAAATTTTACTTTGACCATCATGCCCCAGAAAGAGTCCTACTTCCACCAAGCATTCATCACAGCACAAGTCTTTAATGCTTGTGAGTCCAGTTCTTTCTGTTTCACATATGAACCCTTCTACAATAAAACTTTTTTAAAATTTTACTTTATTCTTCCTGAAGTTCCTCCAGAGATCACAGCTCAGTGTTTGGATGGAGGGATGTCTTTCAGCGTGGTCAGACAGTCACAAAGTCTCTGGGAGGTGGGCACTGACAATGAGCCTCTGACAGCAGCATTAGTGGCTCAGAGAGGGTACCATCTCCACAATGATAGCCACAGAACTATCCTGGAAGTCCCGATTTTCTCTGTTGGATACACCTATGAGGTAAGACGTTATTCCCTGCAGGTATGCTGAAACAATCTACGATACGGCTTCAATTTGAAACCATTTCAATCAAATACTAGTTTGATATACACCCATCAGAAACTTTATAGCATCAGCTACACGATTGTGAGCTCGGGCAATGCTGTAGCCCTCATACAAGAGAAACGAGCAACTAGATCTACAAAATCCATCCCAAAAGCAGTGACTCACCCACCATCGCCCTGTCGGCTGTCTGATAATAAAGTAAAAAGAAGCCACCTAAATTAATGTGTATAAAATATACTGCATTTAATTGAAAATCCTTTTTAATCTGGTGCAGAACCATGGTGGTTTCATTGTGATGACCCAAAGCTTTACTCCAGCTTTTTTGGGCTCTTTGTTTTGGCCAGACTTTATGCAGGGTAATTCTGATCTTTGCTCATCTGAGTTTCAAAATCCAGTGTACACCAGTGCAATTTGTTTTTCAGGAAATCAACTTGTCAAACTTCTATGCAACTTTTAAACTTATTTTAAGAAACTCTAAAACCCTTGAGATCCAGGCATCTACCTCCAAACGTTGCCTCTTCAGAACTGAAGACATGATAGGTAACCAGACCAAACCTGTAACTTGAACCTCTGTTAGACCTCAATGGTACAATCCAGCTTTTCCCCCCCTGACCTAACTGCACTGTTCTCCATATTTGTGGTCAGTATGTTCTGCAGATGGGACCATGACTGTGGTAGCAACTCCAGCATCCACCTGGCCTTCAGTGCAAACGGAACGAACCAGTTTGCTAGACCGTACTTGCAAACCTAAACAAACCAATGGAGCCAGAGTTTTGTTTGAGTTCAAGCTGAATTCGTGTGGCACCAAAACAACAGTACGGTTTGTTTCTGGTGAAGATGTAAAGCAATATAACCCAGGAACATCATAAAACTGGACAGTTGGAATCTGATGTAGAAAACAAGCATTGGTCGTCTTGACCCTCGTGCTGCCCTTGGGTCAAGCATGAAGGTCAACTCAATCATTCAAATGCAACCACTAAGGCTTAAATAACACAATGTATTTTAACAGGTTGGAGACTGGTATGTAGTTTATGAAAATGAGATCGTCCATGATCGACTGCTGATTGCTGATGGACCAAACTTCATCTCCAGAGAACCTCAGTTCAAGTAAGAATACCAGAAATCTAAGCATAAAAATAAACTCATCCAGAAAATGTTGTAAATATGTATCTGACTCTCCACAAGGGTGACTGTGAGATGCTTCTATCCTCTGAATGCAGTCAACAGAGTCTCTATGGACCGGCTCACCTCAGCAACTCCTGGATTTGGATCAGTGAGAGTCTTTGAGAGCCACAGAGGTCAGTTCAGTGTGAGACGCTGGCTTTAGTTACAAATGCCTAATGAATTCTCTCTAACAGATTTAGTCAACAAATACTGTTTACATCAATATTTTGAGAATTATCCAGAACTTTCCCCAAATCTTGTTTTAGAGGGAGCCCTACCTTACTTGGACCTAAGGCCTCGATCCAAACTAGGACCAAGCCATTTTATCACAGTACCAGGAGGACAAAAGCAGCTACAATTCACCACAAACCAGGATTGGTCCTCAGAACATCAAACCAGCCAAGTTTCTCAGTAAGTTTTCTCAAGAGCACCAAGCTGCAGACCATAGGGAGAATCTTCTCTTGAAACGTGTGATCTACATCTCCACTGATTAAGGCAAAAGGTTTGGGATCAGGCATGAAGCTGAACAGCTGTGGTAGAGTGGTTTGTGGGAGTTTGATCCCCTACTCCATCTGTCTCAATCGTTGTGTCTAGAGACTTCACCTGCCTTGACTACTGGTGGTGGGTCAGAGGGTTCGGTGGCACCAGTGCATGGCAACCGCACCTCTGTCAGACTGCCCATGGGCAGCTGTGGCTAGCTGTGTGTGTGTGTGTGTGTGTGTGTGTGTGTCTGAGAGAATCTGCAGTGTAAAGCACTATGGAGTATGTAGGAACTTGGTAAAGTGTTATAAAAGTTCAAGCCATTTAATGTAAAACATAAAACAAACTGAAGATCACATTTTTGGCAAAGATTCTCTCCACAGTTTGTACCATTTCTGTCGGTAATCAGATGTTACAAAACCAGAAACATTATTCTGTTCACCCTTCTCTCCAGATCTAACCAGTTACCCAGAGGTAGAATCCAATGGGTTCATATCAACCCACCAAACCAGAATTTTGGAGGAGAGGAATGGACCACTTCAGGACCAACCACAAGATCATTTGAAAGTGTTCCTGGTGATATTTTGGGAAAACAAAATCAGAAGCTTCAAAGCATAACCAGCTTCGCTGAAGGTGCCAGGAACTCTGACCTACCATGGGGTCAGTCCAGTTTTGATCAAAGTAACATTCGGCAGAATCCATCCACGCAAAGACCTCCCATGGACCTCTCATTTGGTATTACAGAAGTAAGTCGGCCATTTTTTAGTCTTCATGGGCCCTCAAGAGGTGAGCTACAACTGGTCCACATGGAGAAGCCAGTTCACCAGCATCCACCTCAAACTCATCCTTTCCTACAACCACAGCTTCCCATCAATGATAAGCTACCCCAACATAAGGATCACGAAACATTTGGTCCTTCTGAATTCAAAACAAATGTCCCCAACTGGTCCAAAGTTCTGCAGAAGTCTTTGCACAATGAAAAGGACACTGGAACAAGCGGAGATGTCCAAAACTTGGAAAGCCCTGAACCTGTAGAAAGGACTGTGGAGTCCAGAGTGCAGAACATCAGAGTAAAGCCTCCAAGCAAATTTGTGTCTTCTGTCCCACATCTTAACCAAAAACCTGTTGTCCACCAAACTCACTCCCAAAACTTGAATCCCTCCCAGTACGCCACTGGTTTGACAGCTGGCAGCAGTGATGGAAACCAGAGGACCCTCCAACGAACTGAGCTCAGCGGTCCAAACAGGGGAGAGGACTACGTTAAGAGACCCCATGTTTTAACATCGACACCAAAACAAGTGCTTGAAAACGTTAAAATCCAACCGGATCGCTTATCAATAAAGGTCACTGGTCTATTCCCAAATCAGGTGGTACAGGCGCAGAAATCTTTAAACCAGGCAGAGCCCCAGCCCAAATTGGTTCAATCCTTAGCTGAGAAAGAAAACTCAAGACAAGAATCTGTTTCAGGTGTCTCTCAGACCTCAGGTAAGTAAATGATTCTCAATCTTTATCTAATTTTTATTTTGGTTTAATATCTGTCAAACACCTTTTTACCATCAGAAGTATCTCACATCAGTATGAGACCATCTGGACTTCCATCAACTGTTGAAACTCCAGACCAGTCCACACCATATCGGACCAAAGAGGGAAGTACCAGAACATTCCACCAGATTGTAGCAAATAACCGTGACCAGAACCCAACCACAGGAGAAGCAAAGTTCACTCGTCTACAAACGTACCCTGAAGGTTTTGAAGATTCAGAACTGATGACCCAAAACTGGTTGAGCTGTGGTGGTGAGCCAAGTCCAGATGGAGCCAGTGTTCATGAAGGCATCTTCAGAGGTAAGCACTCTGTGCTTATATCAGATCCTAAGATGTCTTGGTAAAAACTCTAGTAATTGGACCTTCAGGTTCAGTTTTAGAGTTAACAGAGCTGTACAGTGTGACATATGTCACACGTGCAATGGAAAAGAACCTGCTATAAAAAATCATTTATGTAGCACTCGTGCAACAGCTTTGCAAGCTACTTTTTCTTTTTAATAAATTGACCGGCAAAGTAAAACCATGTCACATCACTTTGCTACGGAGTGGTTACAGGGTGGTTGTAGTCCATTGTGATAACCAAGTGTTCATCAATGTAATCACTCTTCTATCCTACAGCAGAGGTCTCTGCAAACAAGAGAACATGTTCTAAAAATGGCACTCATCAGCAGCGCAGCAACAAGTTCATGTAAAGGCCTTCAGCATGCACGAAAATAACCAGTCGTTTGTGCACTCAAAACCTCATAAAACCATGAGACAGGAGCTGCTGTTGCATCCACAAATCTTTCAGGACTGGAAGATCAGTGAATTAACAACTCTAAACTGTGTGTGTGTGGATTAATTTAGGCACAACTTGTTCTACACACTGAAATGATGCATGTTTGTGATTGAGGTGTCTGAGTTCTGGTCCAAATGTCAGTCTGAGCAAACCAGACTGAAGCGGACGACTCATCTAACAGAACCTGAGTAAAAAGCAGAGTTTTTTTCGGAAATGAGATTTAAATTTGGACCAAACATTTGTGTTGACCTGACAGTCAAGTTTTTACTGTTAAAGCTGATGTTTTTGTCTTTGCAGAAAAATGGATCGTCTGAAGAATAAATCATGTGCTCGCTAACAAATAAAGTTTTCTACGGTCACCTGTCTGGTTCTGTTGGACTGTTTGAATCCATGTTTGTGGCGTTTAGAGCAGAAGGATCTAACCATCCTTGATCAGCTGTTTCTAATTGGACTCTGAGTCAGACTCTGCTGTCTTTGTGGTCCAGTTCTGGTCCTGCCAGTCAGAACTCACCGTCAGCAGAGACGAACTGTCCCACGGTGGAAGACACACCACCACTTCCCTCCACAAACTGGACCTCTGACACAATGATGTTGTCCTCCAGAACTGAACCACAACCTGTACACACAGCACTGCCCCGGGCCTGGTCCACATCGATGTCAGACCCCCCACAGGTCCGGCACACCCGGGAGCTCATGGTGAGGGTCGGAGGTCAGCACCTGCAGGAGAAGATCAGTGTTTTAACTAAACTTTTTATTGTTATTATTCTATTCCAGCTGGTTCTGACCCACTGAGAATCATAACTATATTGTTGCAACTTTAATTAAAAATCTCAACTTTAAAAGTTGAGGTTCTAACATCTTACTAAAATTTGACTGGGGTCAACCCTGTTGGGGTGGAGGCAGACCTGGATCTGGCTCCTGCTGGGGTGGAGGCAGACCTGGATCTGGCTCCTG
>JAVKLF010000060.1:20483-35292 GCA_034783495.1 Millerichthys robustus | reverse complement strand
GGTATCTGTGGTAGGAATCCTTTACTGACCTCTGTTTGACCTTTGACACCAGATGATCCTGACTCGGTGAACAAATGTACTCTGAAGAAGCAAACCGCTCTGCTGCTTGCTGCTCATCGAGGAAATGTTTCCTGTGTAGAATTTCTTCTGAAGCATGGAGCCGACGTAAATGCCGCCAACAAGGACCGAGAGACGCCACTGTTTACAGGTGAGGGCTGACACCGGTGACATCAGCGTGATGTCAGGGAACCTGCCTCAGAGAAAATCCCAGTGTCCTAATGATGTTGTTTTTTTCAGCTTGTGAGAATCCAAACGAAGATGTTGTCGACTTGCTACTTGCGTATGGAGCTCAGGTGAATCTCACTTGCTCTCAGGGAGGAAGTGCTCTTCATGAAGCCTGCAGATGTGGGCGTTTAAAACTCTGCCAGATGTTACTGGATGCTGGAGCAAATCTGAAAACTCAAAACCTTTACAACATTCAACCATTGTTCACTGCTGCGCAGCACGGACACACAGAAATCCTCCAGCTGCTCGCTCAGAGAGGTCAGTGCTCCGAAAGAGCTGAGGTGCGTTCGCTGACATCAGGAACTCTGAGGTTTGCTATGTTTTTCAGGTGCAGATATAAACGGACAGGCAGGAGATGGAGCGACGCCTCTGTATGAAGCCTCTAAGAACGGTCATGTTTCAGCTGTGCAGACCCTGCTGGACCTGAAAGCTGACCCAAACCGAGCCACAATGTCTGGCCTGCTGCCTCTTCACGTGGCTGTAAAGAACAATCACCAGCGGTCCGAACCAGTGGTTTCTCCGCACGTATCTGTGGCTGCACGCCTGTAAACTAGTCTGTAATTAACCCAACGTCAGTCAGATTCGGCAGTTTGAACAACCGTTCCAACGTGCAATCTAAATGCTGCTGGAGACGAACGTTTTGGAAGAAAAGTCGTCCAATCACTGCCAGCGCACGCACGCACGCACGCACGCACACACACGTTTGTATATAAGTATATTGTTTTAGATCGGGAGTGTCGAACTCGTTTTTATAAAGGGCCACATGAGCATTATGATGGCCCTCAAAGGGCCACTTGTAATAAACTTCAATGTTTCATATTTAACTTCAACTAAACACAAAATGTCACATTCCTCTCATTGTTGTCTCTTTGTCTCATTGCTACAGCTGAGCAGGACTAACAAACAATAATTGATCTCTGCGTGGTATTTCGTTCATAGAAACAGCATTTTAACACATCCTCTTACAAACATTGAAAGTACTACACCGTATGATGGACTCAATGTTAAATAATACAGAATGCAGTTAAAGGTAGAAGTAAAATAGGTTTTGGATGGTTTTACTCACTGTTGACTTGTGGTGAATACCGTAGCTGCAGCCTTATATTCTGAACTCATCCACCTTCCAACAAGGAATTCCCACTGGAGGTGGCGTTCTACTTTAAATTGATGACTTTTGGTGAAAAATGCTCATTTTCCAGTTCAACTGGGCCACAGCCGAAGTACCTGGCAAATACGCAGTGAAATAGAGCTTTTACATTGTGAATTTCACAAGCTGCTGGCTACTTTTGAAGCCTGTGCACCTCCACTTGGTGTGATGTCATTATTTTGTGGGTAAAATAATCAACGTTGCATTATGGGTGATGCAGTTTATGGTCAATGCTGGTTTTAAAGCAGCATAGGCTTATTTTAAGACATTGAAACATTGTTGAAACTCTCGCAGACCATGTAAAATGCAGGGACCTTGAGTTTGACACGTAGTTTAAATAAATCGACTTTGCAATGCTTACAAACCATCTAGAAAACAGCAGCTTGTCTTCCAACGGGGGATTTAAAAATGTGAAATCTACAGCTTCTCTCCACTGGCCGCCTGTCCATTTCCAGATTGAATATAAGATTTTACAGTTTGAATAAATCTGACCCCATCATATTTAACATCCAGTAAGAACACTGGTAGGTCAGTCATTTTCTCTGAGATGTTTCAAACGGAGATAAGCGAGCTTTGGCTCTTGTATGAAATAGTTTACCTTGTATATAAACCACTAAGGCTGTTGAGACTTTGAAGGCTCTATTTAAGACCTATCCTTGTTTGTTGGTGTTTGATTTAGGCTAAGATTAAAATCCATTTAGAGCTGATGGTTCTATGAAATTTCTGTTTTGTTTTCTTTTTACAGTTGCTATTGTTTTTATGGGCTATAGAAGAAAAGATTACATTGACACTAACTAGTGAAACATTGGCTCCACTAACTAATCAAACCTTTTACCACTAATTAACGACACTTCACAGCCTTCCTTTGTATTCACAGAGTCATGTTGCTCCTGATCCCGGTCACCAGCAGAGTTAAAGTCCAAACCTGTGGCATCAGTCCACTGCACATCGCTGCAGAGAAGAACAGGGATGAAATCATGGAGCAGCTGATCGAGTCGGGCTTTGATGTAAACACTGAGCTGTCTGATGAACGCTCCAGGATGTACATGGACCGGCGGACCACGCCTCTCTACTTCTCTGTCTTCAATGGGAACCTAAAAGTTGCTGAGATGCTTCTGCAAGCTGGTGCCAACCCCAACTTGGACACATTTAACCCTCTTCTCATTGCTGTCCGGCTTGACTGGATGGATCTAGCAGAGCTGCTGGTGAGGTATGGCGCTGATGTCAACACTCAGATCCCCACGCAGCCTTCGTCTTTCCCGGCAGCTATTCTGCTCAGCATGGATTCTCCACCCATGCTCAAACTTCTGCTTGACAACGGCTGTGATGCCAGACTCTGCTTCAACTGTACGTTCGGCCTTAAACCACATCCAGTCATTGCACAGTCGCGCCGTCCCGTAGAAGAACTTCGAGTAAATGAACATTTTCCAGTGCAGCGCTTCGTCTCGGTGAGTTTGAACCTGTAAAACAGACATTAGTGTAAATGTATGAATAAGACAAAGTGCCTTTTTGTCTTTTGATCAGTACTGTGAAGCTATCTCTAGCTCATCCATCAGCCAGATATCAGGTCCCATCATTTCAATGCTGTTGGACTACGTTGGTCATGTCCAACTCTGCTCTCGACTGTTGGAGATCCTGGATAGCCGCAGTGATTGGATGTCCATCAAACTGAAAGCTTGTAAGTAACAGAAGCATAACTAACAGCTGTCGAATGTTTTGGAGATCTTAGTTTTTACTTCAGTGATTATTGAACAGTCATTCTTGGGAATATTCTGTGTATACAGCTTTTTTGTTAGATTTTTTTGTGCTAGAAGTTACTGAATCTATTATTTGTTTGTATTTACTGAATGGGTTAGCTTCTTCTCACCTGTCAGAACTTTTAATTTGTAACTTGAGAGGTTAGATCAGGTGATTCTGCAGGTACTGAGTTTGCCTTTTCACATTAGAGCATCACTAAAGTGCAACACTTTTTAAAAACTTATCTTGACCCCCAGAAATTTTCATACAAAAAATTCTTAGAACTGTCTGAATGTTGGTGTTTGGAGCAGACAGGTAGACTGTTGCCGTGGCGAGGGGCTGTGGGGGGGCGCGACTAACAGAGTCTGCAGAGGAGCAGGGAGGGAAGGATGAAGAGGTGACAAAAAGAGTTCCAGCGTGTGGGTATTATTATTATTATAATATCAGTTAGAAAATATTTGTTTTAAATCTGTAAGATTGCTCTAAATGTCTGTAAACATGCAAAATGGAAACATTTGTGTTATATTTGGACAGTCTGTATAATTTGATGTGTAGGATTTACCTTTTTTTGTATTTTTTCTGTGTAATATATTTACATGCCTTTGGACCCGTTTTTGTATGACACCGTGGTCAACTTCTGTTGTTTTTATTTGTTTAAAGGATTCCTGTTAGTCTCCACTATAACAGGCTTCTGTTCAATCCGAGTCGGGTCTCGGGGGCAGCAGCTGGATCAGGGAGGTCCAGCCACCTCTTCCAGCTCTTCTGGGAGGACTCCAAGGCGTCCCCAGGCCAGCAGAGAGACACAGTGTCTCCAGCGTGTCCTGGGTCTCCCCGGGGTCTCCTCCCAGGCGTCCCCAGGCCAGCAGAGAGACACAGTGTCTCCAGCGTGTCCTGGGTCTCCCCGGGGTCTCCTCCCAGTTGGACATGCACCTCCCTAGGGAGGCGTCCTCACCAGATGAACCACCTCAACTGGCTCAAAGCAGACAACACGACCGCTCATAACTCTCCATTCAAATCAGAATTCATTGTTTAATATTATTTCATTATCAATCATTTTTAAATCTATCATGATTATAAATAAATGCTGTTCTATATGTCAACATATTCCAGTAAAAATGTATATTTAAATATTCAACATTTGAATTATGTGGTGTAAAGTAACAACATCTTAATGTGTGTCTACTCTACCTGAAGCCACAACCATTCATCACCACTAAAACCAAACTCCGTCCCATTTGAACTAAAATATGACTAAATGTAAAATGTAAACCACCACTGTATTTATTTTCACAAAGTCTAAATATGTTATATAGCTCAGTAATGGCCATATGTGTATTAGTCTCCAGTATAATGAAATATAATTCATTAACTTTGTTTTAAACTACAAATGTTAAAATGACCACATTATAGTTGGTTTACAAAGCATTTGGTTGAAAAACTGAGCAACTGCACCAAGCCAGAGTGTTTAAATTATTAACTAATTTCTTCATATCTAAAAAAACAACTATCTAATACTCAACGTGTCCAGATGCTCAGTGGTTCTGATACAACGAACTTTGGCCTCTTCTGTTCATTTGAACATATTCTGCAGTAACAAATCCATGTTGCCTGAATTGTTCCGTTTCTTTTAGTTAAATTTACGTTTAACTCATTAACAAAGACGTTTGTTCCTTTCAACTGTCTACTCCGCTCACGTTACACATTTTTAAATGTTTGTTTTTACAGAAACAGTTACAACACTTAGCCTTCTGATTCTTTACAACACGGCATGCTTCAGTCTTATCTCTAGCAACATGAATATTCCCCCCCCCCCCCCACACACACACACACACACTGTCCCACTGGAATGAGAGCTCAGGCAGGACCCAGGATGTCCTCTGAGACATTATACCTGACAAATGGGTTGGGAAGACCTTGAAGTTCCTTCTGATG
Source organism: Millerichthys robustus (assembly GCA_034783495.1). Classification (NCBI taxonomy): domain Eukaryota; kingdom Metazoa; phylum Chordata; class Actinopteri; order Cyprinodontiformes; family Rivulidae; genus Millerichthys; species Millerichthys robustus. The sequence continues at coordinate 30,191 of JAVKLF010000060.1, read as the reverse complement.
AGCTGGAGAAGGTAGCTGTGGAGACGGACGTTGGAGCTGCTGCTGCTTCACAACCTGGTTTCATACATAAAGCAAAGAAATAATGAGTGATGGATGGTTCAAAAGACATGATGTTCTGTCTTTGTTCTGGTTCCAGTTCCTCCTCATCCTCTCATGCAGCTCTGCAGACTGAAGATCAGACGCTTACTTGGAGTCCAACGGCTTCGACAGATCCACACTCTGCCACTTCCTGTCCAGCTCATTTGCTTCCTGCGCCATGACGTGCAGCGTTCTCTCACCTGAAACCTTCTGATGCTCTGAAAACATCCGGTGCACCTGAATTTTAACCCAGCTGTGAGTTGATTTAGCATTTATTTGTTCTATAGTTCAGTTGACTTTTTTCTGATTTAATCTTTGCATTTTCTTCTTATTGTTATTCAGCTGTTTTAAATAATTTATTAATAACAATTTATAAATAAAAGTAATAGCACACCTCACGGGACCGACCCAGTCGTTTTGATCTAACTTTTGAGGGGTACTCGGGGCGGATCGGGCCGCAATAAAGTTACCGGAAGATCAAAAAGATATAAAGATATAAATAAAGTTAGAGTCCACTTCCTGTCAAAGCAATAACAGTAGGTGTTGCCTTTAAAAAGGCAATCCCCAATAAATTTGACTTGAACCTAAAACCTGCTAACCCTGATCAAAGTTCTAGCATTCATTCAGGACATGGTCACTTTAAAATAAGAAAAAATGGACTTTTATTCTATGGATGAAGACGTTTTGCTTCCCATCCTTGAGTCTTAATTCTTTTTAAAAAATGTCTGGAGTCGTTAGGAGTTCCAAGCTTTATAGACTTGGTTAGTGCTTCGATTCACACGTCGATCAGACTAAAGGAACTCCTACCTCGGATCAGAGGCCGAACAGTCGACACGAGTTGTTCTACGTCTGTTTTCTCACACCTTTCAGCCCTCGTGTCCACAAATCTGTCCCGGTTAAAACCCAACGTTATGGCAGACAGACTCTTATGTGCACAAGAACAGAAGACATAGTTTTTAGAAACCAGAGGAGGAATGAGGTTGAACCATGTTCTGTAATGCATCTGAAAATATTCTGTAATAAATTTTGTGAGCTTAAACCTTTTGTCTTCTATTTATTTATTATTTTATTTTTACCCCAAGTGAAAAACACACTACAGATTCCAAAATGTCAACATTTATTAAAGAAAAACTAGTTCCTAGTTTTAAAATGATGGTTTTAGTTTGCATAAAGTCAAAGGTCAGCATGTTTAGTCTGAATCACTGGGATTCTGTTGTTTTGATTGCAGCAACATTTGACACCACTTGTAACTTAAGTGTCAGCTGGTCTGACCCCTCCAACTGCAGATCCTTAAAATAAACTTAGAATAAGCCCTGCCCCCGTCCTCACAGGGTCACAGAAGACAGCAAGACTAACAGGACACAAGGAAGCCTGGATTTAATCTGAGGTGAGCAGCTGTTGTTGCTTCTCTAAACATTTGTTTTCTGTAACTGAAGGCAGAAACATCACGCTGACTTCCTGTTTCAGGGGGTTGTTATTGGGAACCAAGGCCCAGTAAACTCCACGGTTTTAAAAGTTATAGAAAGCTGAAATCTGAGCCCTATTCCTATTTTTAAAGTTGTTTTCCTTTACCTAAACTATCTTGTGTTCATATGAAGATTTTGGTATTCAAGTAAAGACCAAGAGATTATTTTTTGGACAGAGAAAACAGATGAGAAAATAACTTTAAACTGAGGAAGTTTCAGAATTTTGGGGTTGTATCTGACTTGTAAAGCCTGCAGTGTAGCATTAGGCTTGATACCGAGTGAGTTTCTGTGCTTGTTTGTCTGAAAGAAGTCCCTGCTGAAGTCTCCTCAGAAAACAATCTGTGGCCCATCTGGTGCTGAGTTCTCCCTGATCAAACTGCTGCCCCCCGAGACCTGACTCTGGAACAATCAGGAGATCATTTTCTTACATTTGTGTGTTTTGTCCAGCTTTTTCAGGTTATTAGTTCATTTCTGTATTTACTTGTTTTTATGAGTTTTCTGTGATCTATGTTTTCATGTGCTGATATCACTCCTTGTGTAATCTGTCTTTTCCCTTCAGCCTTTAGGCAGTCAGCCACCCTAACCTGTTTGTGATCCCTGATCAGCTCTCAGCCCAGGTGCTGCCACTTTTCTCTTACCAGTTTTTATATATTCACTTTCTTATCATCATCTCACCAATTCTGCATTGTCTTGTATTTTGACTTCGTTCTCCTTGTGTTTTTCTGTGTACTCCTGTGTTTGAAGTTTGCTGCCAAGTTGGTTTTTATTTTGTTTCTGAGTTCCTCATGCAAGCCTACATTTGGGTCCAAACCACCATTCAACCTAATATATGGATGGATGAGTTATTTCTTTCTAACAGATTCACTAAAGAAGGTTTTATACTTTATTGATGGGAAGCTATTGTTTCTTTTAGTTAATCCTGTTTTGGATTTGATTCAGCTTTCACCCCTTGGGTAGATTTTGTAGGAAAATTGATGCAGAATAATTTCAAGCAGTTTTTCTGTGAAATGTTGCTGATGAAAATTCCTGTTTGTTTCAGAGTGTTGAGCGTTTCTTCTTCATCGTGGCAGCACCTAGCATCTCCCATTCTGGTTCAGCAGCTTCCAGCATGGCTTTGGAGGATTATTCTCTCTACAGTAATCTGAGCGACCACGAGCTCCTTCAGCTCGCCATTGAGCGCAGTCTAATCGACACACGCGGCAGCGCTGCCAGCTCCACTGCCATCAACACCAACTCCACCAACAGTGCAAACACACAACTTCCACACCACCATGACAACAAGCTGAACCCTTCAGCCACAAACAGAACCCAAACTCCAGCTCCTGCCCAGACGGGGGCGCACTACAGTTCTCCAAACCCTCCAACTGAAAAACCCCCCGATCTGTAAGTAACTTCTCTTCTGTGCACAAAAACAGAGTCCAGTTTAGACTGAGCAGGTTTCCATCAGTACCAACTGAAACATCTGGAACTTTTCAGTCTCCAACTTCTAAATGTTCCTATCCACAGAATGATTTGGGTAACTTTATTACCCTCGAGGGGCGGTTAGATTTTCAGCCGTGGATCAGAGGAATGTTGTTCAAAGGAACATGTTTACCTACAGAATGTTGCAAACAAACAGCAGCAGCGTCAAACAATAATTAACTGTTTGGTCTTGGCCCAACGCTTGGATGCTGCTGTCTCTCTGTCTTCTGATTGGCTGATTTTGATTTTTTGTGTGTGTTTGCAGAAAGACCTTTGTTGGAACAGTGAGTCGGTTCATGACTGGTTCTGGAAAGAGGATGGTGGCGTATTACAAAGCTGATGGAAGTTTGGTCCACATTGCTCCAGAACCTGAGGAGTGGGTACACCTGCACATGTAGAAGCACCTGACTCACCTGTGCAACTCTTTGTTCCTGCTTACAAGCAGATGTGGCCCAGGTGAAACACGTAAACTGCAGCTTCAGGTTTCTTTTGTTTGTACAGGGAGGAGGAGCCTCTCTTTAGGGCAATCCGTGAAGGTGATTCGAGCAGAGTGAAAGCTCTGGCAATGTGTCCAGGAACCAACCTGATGCTACCAAGTAAACCTGGCTGGCTCGCGGTTCACCAGGCTGCATGGTTTGGACGGGAAGCATGCTTACGAATGCTGCTGATAGGTAGACTTGCTCATGCTGACACACCCACAAAGAGTTACCTTGATGTCAGAAAAACAGACCTGTTTTGTTTTGTATCAGCTCAACCAGGAATGATCAACAAGAGGACAGGTCATGGGGAGACACCGCTGTTTGCTGCAGTCAGCAGAGTCCATCTGGGATGTGTTCAGCTGCTCCTGGAAAATGGAGCTGATCCTGATATCCCAAATTACGATAAAGAGACTCCAATCCGCAAAGGTAACAAATGCAGAAAATGAGAGTAAACTGATGCACCTGAACACAACTTGGTCTGATATTGGAAAGTGAGATAAATAAAGTAAATAATGAGTTAAGAAAATGATTTCCTGGGAAAGACTTAGTGATTTTGTAATTGCAGTATTTCAAGAACTAAACTGCAGTTTATAATAATAATAATAATAATAATCGCCTTTATTGTCATTATAATTTGCATTACAATGAAATATGATTTGCTACTCCAAGGTGCTTGTTACACAAGAATAAAAAAGATATACGGTACAATGAAAATAATAGACAGTTAAACATGAGACAATGAACACTATTCAAAGATAAAATAGTTTCTATCTATTTAGAAATGAGTCATATATTGCACATGAGAGATTTTTACGAGAAATATTGAACTTGAGACATATTGCACACACTTGTTATTGCACATGGGGTTTAAAAACGGAGTGTTTTGCTTGCTTCTATTATCTATTGTTCAGAGCCGTGATGGCTCATTATCATGAAGAAAGAAAGAAAAAGAAATCAGAAGTTTCTCTTTAAAGAAGTTTTTTCTGGGATTTGTTGAGCTGTTCCTACATGAATTGTATTTTTTGTTTTTTGCACAGCTTGTGAAAGGAGCAATCCTGCCATTGTTGCTGCGCTGCTGAACTCTGGAGCGGAGGTGAACACTTCCTGTTTTCAGGGATGGACGGCTCTGCAAGAAGCAGCAAGCCGAGATAATCTAGAGATCTGCGAGATGCTGCTCAAGGCTGGAGCTAAACACAATGTCCGCGACATGTACGGCATCAGCCCGTTGTTTACTGCCGCTCAGAACGGTCAACTTGCTGCACTCCGCCTCCTCATCAAACATGGTACCTGAAGTAACTGTTTTTGTTTCTGCTGAGCAGGACTCGTGACACTTACTAATACTTCTACTGATAACTAAGATGTTATGAGACGAGTATTCTCTGAGAACTAACTCTAGACGGCAGCCAGACATTCGGATCAGTTCTATCCTGGAGTCTATGTCAGTTCTGGTAGCTTCACTGACCTCAGTAGCAGGTTTATTTGTACAGCACCAATCCACAAAAGAAGTAATTACAGAACCATTCACGTAGATTATAAAACTTTTTTATGGAAGCCAGCAGATTGCTTCTTCATTTCATCACAATCTCCCATTCCAAGCATCACAGAGGTGATAGTGGAGAAAAACAACTTCTTTTTAACAGAAGGAAACTTCCAGTAAAATTATTCTTAACCTAAAACTTAAATAATCTACAACTAGTTATTAGGATTTTTATGTATCCATGGCACCCTTAACTCCACAGAGCCCCTACCATGACTACATAGCTGATGAGGATGGATCTGTTATCATTTAATTTCATAAACCGGTTTATGTTCAATCTGACCCACGAACGTCTACTTCCAGAATAAATATTTAATCAGGTGTTCTTGTAGGTGCAGATGTTAACACGCAGGCATCTGATGGAGCCACAGCTTTGTATGAAGCTACTAAAAATGGACACCAAAAAATTGTGGAATTGCTACTTTCTCAAAACGCTGATGCCAACAAGCCTGGAAAAACCGGACTTTTACCGCTTCACATAGCTGCTCAGAGAGGAAGTGACACGTAAGTAAACAAAGTTTGACAAAAATTGAACCGGCATGTTCCTGCAGGAGCTCAGGTCAGGCTAAACGGTGCTACCAGGATATTTACAAGATTCTCAAAATTTGAAGAAACAATAACGGAAACTCTGAGGACACTAAAATAACGTTTATGAGACCTGAAACGCTTCAACAGAAAGAAAAGTATTTAGAATGTGAAGTTTTATTTCCTAATAGAATATTTATTTCCTTACAAGACAATGTTGTATTATAACTCAGTACATTGTACTATAATATGACAGATTTAACCTGTGGACATCTGAAGGTACTTCACATTAAAAGCAAAGAAGCTCATTTCATTTGAAGTTCATACAAACTATTCCAATCAGTTTCAGTAAACTGTTCGATCCATTTAAGATACATTAGAGTAAGAAGCGGTTAGCCTGACCAACACATCTTGCGCCATGATGGGCACGACGAGCTCAACAATCACTGCAAGAAAGTTTAGGAGGCAGCTCATTTGGAGTCGCTTGTCCTACCGACACAAACTTTGTGTGTTGCAGGTTCTCTCTGTAGATGGTCACATGTTCACAATATTTCTCAGTCAAACTCATTGTTCATAACTTGTAACTGGTAACATTTGATGGGATCCAGTAACATTTGGTCTGTGCTGGTTGGTTTCTTGCTCACAGAATCATCTCCATGTTAATCCCAGTTACCAGTAAGGCCAGAGTCAGGCGGACCGGTATCAGCCCGCTGCACTTGGCAGCAGAACGAAACCGTGATGAAACCCTGGAGTTTCTGATCAAGGTGGGATTTGACGTCAATGCTCAGCTGTCTGAGGAGCGATCGAGGCTGTATGAGGACCGCCGCAGCACCGCGCTCTACTTCTCCGTCATCAACAACAACATCGACGCTGTTAGCATGTTGCTAGCTGCCGGTGCCGACCCAAACCTAGACATGTTTAAGCCATTGCTGGTGGCTGTGAGAATAGGCTGCATTCAGACAGTACAACTGTTGGTGGAGCACGGTGCTGACATCAATGCTGCCATCCCGACCCACCCCACCTCCTTCCCCGCTGTCTACATGTTCTCCATGAAGTACCTTCCCATGTTCAAGTACCTGCTTGACCACGGAGGTCAGGCCCTCTCCTGTTTTGACTGCAGATATGGCAACCAGCCTCATCCACCCATCAAAACCAGTCGATCGGACTGGAACCACGACTCTGACCACAGTCTGCCAGAGAGGAGAGGCATTCAGGTGAAAAATGTTAGATTGTTTGAAAGCAGCTGTTCAGGAAGTTAGGCGAGACATTGAAGGTAACTTTACTCGTTGAAAGAGAGTTAGTTTATTTTTTATAAGATGATTCTGAAATATAAATTTATAGAAAAAAAAACATCTGAAGTTTCTTAAAATCAACCTTAAATCCGAATGTTGTATGCTTCTCTTGTAATTCTTGATGTCTGTCCCAAACAGAAATCAGTTTCTTGATATAGCCTACATATAAATACAATTTCAACAGTTGTTTTTAACAGTTAGACATATTTGCATATTTGTTCTGAGTATGTAAAATGAATTTTAGTGTAGGCTGACAATGTTGAGTAAGAAAACAGGATATGATCAATTGATTGCTTGATTGACAGTTCTGTGAGATGATCTCAGCCCCCAGTATCTCTCGGTGGGCAGGGCCAATAATTGACATCCTATTGGACTACGTTGGTCATGTGACTCTCTGCTCCAGACTGATGGAGCACCTGGACAGTTACTCTGGATGGAGTGTCGTCAAGGAAAAAGCAGGTGACCAATAACTGCTGTCTCCAGACTAATTATCTGTGAATAAATGAAGGTTTACTGATTTCTTTGGTCAAATACTAGTTGATATCCGAGTACTAGTTGACTTGGTTTTACTGCTTCTTCTCTGGCCTCACCGGTCTGTGTGTTGCAGCTCTGCCACGGCCTCTTCTGCAACTCTGCAGGCTGCAGATTCTGCACCTGATTGGACGTCCACAGTTGAAGAATTTGCCACTTCCTGGAGGTTTGATCCGCTTTCTCCAACATCAGGAGTTTTCTCTGGATGACGGCTAACCTTTTTCCAGCTGAATCTGTTTAACTCAATTTCTACTTTCTTGAACACTTTCTTCCTTTTACTAATTGTAATTTAAGATCTGTCTCAGTTTTTTTAGTCTTTTTGTTTTGACATGTGTGTTTGTCTGTGAAGCCTTTTAGCATGAAATTCTACCACAAAGTCAAACAGGAAACTTTTAAAATATGTTTTACTTTTGTTATTTTCAATAGTTTGAAAATATCGACAAATTCATTTACTGTTCCACATGTTTCTGCATGTTAGACAGAAAGTGTGATCAAAGTTAGTATTTAATCTGTAATTAAATAAAAACTTGTTTCCAAATGTTATGTTTGTGCATCAGATTCACCAAAACAACCCTAACCCAATCAGAAATCCTCTAGAAATAATGCAGAACAATATAAAATATAGCCCTTCAACTAAAATAATCCCAACCCTAACTCTGGAAATAAATCACCTCAAATCCTGACTGGCCTTTAAAACGTTGTCAGAGCTGCCTCTCAGAGCAGAAGAGAGAAATCCTGACAAATTAACTATTTAATAATTATAGATTTTCACTCAGTATTTCTGTTAGTTCTTGTTTTATCAGTGTTGTCTTGTTTGTTTTACTGTGTCACATTCTTTCCAGTCACTTTGCTCCTGATACTGGAGTTATCCCACTGTGGTACAAATAGATTTTTGTACGTATTTTGTTCTGTCCTGTGGGATTAGGAGTGAATCTGAAGAGGATTCAAAAACAAATAAACTGTTTTTTTCTAAAGCTGTGCCATTTCTCTTCTTAGAGTCTTTAGTTCTGATCCTGGGTTTGAACTTTCATTATAAGAGTAACAGTATTCAAACAAACTGTCCCTCATTGTTGCATTGTTGACTAAGCAGAATAAATGTTTCAGTTGCAGGTTTGGATTTCTGATCAAATCAGAATCCGTTGATGCTACAGCTGACCCTCAGGACTGCAGCAGAGTTTCAGGATGGATTCTTTTAGAAGAAGAAGAAAATTCCATCTATTATCTTCTGCTTGTTTCAGAATTGGGTCAGCGTTAGCAGCTTCAGGAGGGAGGCCCAGACCCCACCTTCCCCAGACGTCTCCATCTCTGCTAAGAAGAAACCAAGGTATGTTGTATTTATAGAAAGACCAGTTGAAGAATGAGAAAATGTACATTTTGCACTGTTAGGTCCTAATAATGTTCTTAGTAGAACTTCAAAATGCAAAAAGAAGAAATGAGAGACAAAAAATGTGTGGAACCATTTTATTGCAAACAAGTTTAAACTGTCATCAAAACGTTTAAGACCAAAGAATTTAAAAGGCCAAATCTTTCTAAAAATGTGGGTTCAGTGTCGTTTCCTGTCAGGTATCCAGTCTGTCATGACCTGTTTGAACTCGGTCGGATTGTTGCGCTGCAGAAGCGAGACTTCTCGCTGCGTGTCGTTGCCGCTCAGGTTAGACAACAACAAAACATCCTGAGGGTTGGGGAACAAAAAAAGTCACAATGTAGACCCAAAAACATTTCACCCTGAGCCGCAGGATCCAATTAGCTGTCCGTCGAGACGGGGACGATCCTCGGCCCAAATGAAGCTCGTCACCGGGACCGACTGCAGTCCCAGAACCATCAGACAGCATCTGAGAGAGAAGAACAAAAACCATCTTCAGAAGTCTCACGATACCGGCTTCAGACTTCATGAAGGATTTTATCCACCGGCTCACACAAACTCAGATCCAGCGTGACACATTTATGGAAAAATGAAAGTCTTTTCAACGTGCGACTTCTTCCACATTCACTCCCTGATGGGCATATGGGATCCATTTAGAATAAAGCTTCAAAGAAAAGACAAACTCCCAGTGGTGGGATCCAGCTTCCTGTCTATTTCTGGGAGGGAGATTTATTTTACTTGCTGCTCATGATGTTTAACTTTCAGTTTGTGCTCCTGGGCCCGGGATCTTTCTGTAATGAGTTTACATGTTCTCCCAATGTTTGCTCCAGTTTCTGCCCACAGTTCAGAAACATGTATGTTTGGGCTGCCTTCAGTCCCAGGCCTCCTTTAAAAAACATCTCAGAAAGATTTATCTGGTTACATGAAATAAAACTCTTATCTTCTGGATCATTTGTTCCATCCAAGTGTGATGGAC
>JAVKLF010000053.1:13911242-13921623 GCA_034783495.1 Millerichthys robustus | reverse complement strand
GTAGAACACCACGAGGAGGAACAACAAACTGTAGAACACCACGAGGAGGAACAACAAACTGTAGAACAACACATGGAGGAACAACAAACTGTAGAACAGCACGAGGAGGAACAACAAACTGTAGAACACCACATGGAGGAACAACAAACTGTAGAACACCACGAGGAGGAACAACAAACTGTAGAACACCACGAGGAGGAACAACAGGAAATTGTTCTCAGGGAGTTCTGGTTCTAAATCGGTCTACTGACTACCAGCAGATATCAAGAACCGAGCTGTAGAACCTTTTGGACCTGAGCAGTAGGTAGTGGCAGTGTCGTTCTGTCACCTGTTGAGGGCTCGCTCCTGGATGCTGCCCTGCAGAACCTCAGACATGTTGGAGTTCTGGATGTGGAACGTTCTCCTCTTCCAGCGTCCGCAGCAGGAGAATCCACGATGCGAGGAATAGGACAGCTGCTTCACTGGACTCATGTCTCTGCTGCTCGACTCAAAGACCTTCTCGTCTACAAACTCATGGTTCTAAAGAAAGGAGAGGATGATGACCGCAGAACCGGCGGAACATTGGTACCACACTGAAGGAAAACCAGTCCAGTTCTCAGTGTCTGTGTTTATTACAGATCTACAAACATCTCCTCAAAATGGCCTCCAGTCACACGTTCAGCAAACCTCGGTCCCACCCCCTGGGGGTGGTCCCTCTTACGTCAGCATTGCAATGATGTCATCAGAACCAAGGAAGTAGGTTCTCTTAAAGCAACAGTTCCACATTAAACTAAATCATTGTTTACGTGAACGTCCCTTACTTCATCAGAAAATGTCCAACAAGATGGGACAAGTTCCTCACCGTGGTTTTCTGCAGACAGGTCAGCAGGTGATGATGCTGAAGGTCAAAGGTTGAGTTGATCTTACACACCAGAGCCTGACCCGCTTCTTTAGACGCCTTCAAACACAAAACACATGATCCGTTATCAGAACCGCGGGGACTCATGTCCCCCCCCCTGCCCGGGGAGTCTTCCCACCCTACCCCCACCACTCGGGGACTCATCTCACCTTCTGAGCTCGTCTTTTCTCAGCTCTCTGGCTCTGGTGATAGATCCGGCTGAAGTTGGACACGATGACGGGGACCGGCAGGGCGATGACCAGGACTCCACTGAGAGAGCAGATGGAGCCAAAGATCTTCCCCATGATGGTCTTTGGAACCATGTCCCCATATCTGAGGAGAGGACAAAAAGGTTAGAGGTCAGAAGGAACAAAACCGAGTCTGAAGGTTTGGGAGGAGTCTGTCTCTCTGAGGACCTAAAGGTGGACCAGGTTTGGACTTTAAAGAGTTTTTTCTCCAGAGACATGAGTCAGGACAGAGGACCCGTCTTCATTGAAGACCTGTTCCTCGATGGTTCAGGACGTTCCGTGAGGAAGCTGCAGTTCTGTCCTGGTCCACTTGGAGGAGCTACATGCAGACTTAAGTTCATTCTTCCTGTTTTGACTCATTTTATTAATATTTGTAGAAAAATAAAAGCTGAGCACGAACCTGCAGAACAAAAGAACCAGACTGGTTCCACAGACCCAAACGGAACCACAAATCCCATCAGTCATCCACTCAACAGAGCCCAGGATCAGACCGCGGGCCTCAGGAGGTTCTGTCTGCAGACGGGCCGACCCAGATTCTGCTTCCACAAACATTTAACACAAGGAAGAAATATGACTGCTGTGAACTGGACCCACTGACGGAACAAGACAGAACTACAGGCAGAACCACTGGCAGAACCTGGATCCTACTTCATCAGAAAACATAAAATATTAAAACTACATCAACAGGAGGAACAGTTCTGCAGCCACCAGAACTTCTGATTCTGGTTCTGATCCAGTTCAGAGATAAACAGCAGTCAGACCGAGAGGAAGAGGAGTAAACGGGTTCTTCAGCTGTCCACGTAATGAGTTCTGAAAATAGATCCACACACCGAGTCCATCCGTCTCTGTCAGCCGGGCCGAGCTTCTGGTTCTGACTAACGGTACAGACTGTCGACCCGATACCGCCTCGTCTCACATGGGATATTTTAAGATCTGCTTTACCGGAGTCAGAAGGGACAGAAAACCTGAACAGAACCAATAAGGTCCAAACATACCGATGGAGGGAGCTGTCAATCATTCTATCAACCTGAGAGTTTTCCTCCGATCACAGAACCAGAAACAGGAAGCAGAGAAACCGAAATCAGCGGGTCGATGTTGCAGCTTCTGATGGACTAAAGAACTGGGACATCATTAGATTATTCATCTGAAGGTCATCTTCCTTGTTCCTCACCTGGATGGACCAGTCCGGCTTGCTGACCCACCTGGACCTCCTGGCCCTCCAGTGCTGGTTTTCAATGTGCCGGGTCTGGCTTCTTTTAGCTGCGGAGCCTCATTCCCTGACGTGCCCTTTCCGGCAGCCGCCGAAACAGAAGACTCCACTGAAGACATCATCTGTGTCCTCATCACCTGGAGACTCCAGGACATGCGAGGTCCCAAACGGTCCCCAATGGCCTGCCCAGACTGGTTCACTAGCAGAAAGGCCAGAGGCACAGTGCCTGGTACTGAGGTCCGATCCATTGTCTGCTCGGTTTTAGAGTCTTCACCAACTTTCTGTCCACCGGGAAAAATGTTTCAGGGGTGTTGCTAGTGCCCGTCAGACTTTTCCTGCTAAGGCCATCAAGTCCCACCTGCCCAGACCACATTTACCTTCCAGCTATGCACACCAGTGACAGGGGTCCCCAATCCACCAGCTGGGGGACACCTGTACACCCATGACAGAGGTCTACCAGCTGGGGGACACTCCTCTACCCAGTGCAGCCTCAGCACGACGAGACAGGCGCAGGGAGACGGGCGTGATGCAGCTGTTCAGCTCTGTGTTTTTAGTAAAATCTTCAGTCTTTTGATTAAAAATCAGCTGAAACATCAAAGTTCTCAGGAGCTTTAATGACCCAAAACACCATTCTGTTAAATGTTTCTCCCTGCAGATGAAAACCTTCCTCTGTTTTTGGACTGTCACAGTTTCAGCTGTTTTATTTACCAGCAGATTTCCGGTGACAGCTTAACGAGGACAGAGTGCATTTAGTTTGAACGGTTTGACTCACTGCATTCACAGCTCCACGCTGGGATAAGCAGAAAGATACCCACAGCCGAAACGTCTTCATGGGACCAGAACAAGACATGTCCAACCTGTCTCACTCAGAGCTCTGCTGTTAGTACAAACCAGACAGAAATCCACCCTCCCTCTGACACCATCTCCGTCTCACTGAGTCCTGAGTGGGAGGACGTTTGATTTCCCCAACATGTCCACGGTCCACACTGACGAAAAGACAGAGACACTTCTGCTTTCTGGAATTTTCAGAAGCAAAGAAAACTTTGTGTTCATGTCAGGAGATTTTACTCTAAAAAGGCCTTAAAATCTCAGGAACTGAAACCTGGATTAAAAGTTTCTCACCACTCCTTTCATGCTGTCAGAAGAACTGATTGGACGAGCATGTCTCATCGGTGATTGGTAATAAATCTGCTAATCTTTTCAAATAAACTAAATAGAACTAATATATGTTCCAGTAGATACACACAGCCATTGTGTGTTCCAGTAAATACACACAGCGATAAAGTTGTGTGGGAGCTGGGACTGTTCCAGATAATACTCAGAGCCGCAGAAACGTTTTCCTGAGATCCTGCAGCACAGAAAGACACCAAGTTTGAGACTTGAACAGATTGGTCCAAAGACTCGAAACCTGAACCGGTCCTGACAGACCCAGAGCCACAGAGTTGTCTTGCAGCAGGTCCAACTCGTCTTCCTGTTTTACACACTAGAACAGTTGTTTTCTAATTCAGGCAGAGGAAGAAGAGACTAATTGTATTTCTGGGTAATCACCTCTGTGAGCCTGAGGGATGCTGCTGTCGTCGTGGAAACCCCCTCCTCCTTCTCCTCCTCCTCACGAGGAGTCATTTCTTCATCACATTTAGTTTCCTGCAGTCAGAAGGCATGAAACTCTGCAGCTGTTGGAGCAACAGGAAACTCAGTGTCTGCAGGAACTTTAACCCTTTCCTCACAGATGAGACAAAATCCTGAAATGTCAAAAAAACTTCAGACACCACGACCATGCCAATATCGTAGAGTACCACGCCAAGACCCCGCCAATACCATGTCAAGACCTTCGCCAAGACCACGCCAGTACCACAGAGTACCCCACCAAGACCACACCAACACGCCAAGAAGTAGGGGCTCATTGTTCCTCTTCTGATGATGCTGATAAACAACAAGAAGCAGAAATCTATTGGCGATGTTTCCCAGCAGCTGATCAACAAAACATAAACGAGTTTGTTTAAAGAAAAACTGGTTTAGTTCTTTTTATTATCAGCCAATTTCTTCCTGTTTGTCTTTATTAAATTTTCTGCCATGTGGAAGCGAAGCTTTAAGCTGCTGTTGGACTTTTCTCTCTAAATAAAGATAAATTTGGATGTTTCAGGAGAATTCTCTGGCTTTATAGAGTCAAATAAATCAAGATTATGAGATGCAGCTGGAATAAAAAGACCTGCTCCAAATCCAGAGTGGTTTAACTTGTAGGAGGAACTTTCATCAGAAATCGAGTCAATAAATATTAGTTTTTAATTAAATAAATGGTCCAACTGTGAACCTGAGCAAAAATACAACAAGTAAACAATCAAACAAGTGGATTCAGGAAATCCACAAAGACTCATTTCTGCATCATGTGACCCAAACATGATCTCAGAGTCATGATAGGATTCAAACCAATGAAACTGTGACCACATGAGCTGCCAGTTGCAGTAGAAACCAGTTTGTCCCACAGCAGATGAGTGAATTATAGGATGGATTAAAAAAAACAAAGAAAAACAGGCAGCTGCAGCGAGCTCGTCTCTCATCACCGTCCCACCAAACAAACAGCAGCTGCAGTCCGACTGACAAACAGGACTGTCAGAACGTCACCGGTCATTGTGAAAAGTTCCAGGGTAAATGACATCATCAGTTTGACTTCCTGTTCCTCTGATGACCCCAGCCTGGGTTCTGTCCAGAGAACTGCAGCACCCAACAGGAAGTGGAAGACTTAAGGAGCGTTGGTGAAAGTGTTCCAGTAGGAGAAGAAAATGCTGAGGGGACACTTTGACAAAAGCTTTCAGGACTGAGAGGGATGACAAATGGACTCTGTGACAGAACCAGTCAAGGTGTCCTCCCCAGCTGCAGCATACTGGTACTGATGGACATTTTAATGTCGAGTCCAACTGTTTCCACTTCAGTCTCTGACTTTATTCACAAACTGAACGAGTCCATGACAGGACCAGAAAGCTAATTTTATCTGACAGGTTTAGTCAAACTACAGTTCTCATGAGCCTCTGCTGTCACACTGACTTACCGCAGCCCCAACTCTTCAGCCTCTTGAACCTTTAGGACAGAAATGATAAATTTATAAAAA
Organism: Millerichthys robustus; assembly: GCA_034783495.1. Taxonomy (NCBI): domain Eukaryota; kingdom Metazoa; phylum Chordata; class Actinopteri; order Cyprinodontiformes; family Rivulidae; genus Millerichthys; species Millerichthys robustus. Next base: position 13,916,182 of record JAVKLF010000053.1, on the reverse strand, counting down.
ATAAACATCTCTAACAAAAGACTCAGAAGTCAGAGTGTGGGGAAGGAGGGCACGGTGGATTTAACGGTGAGTGTCACGGTGGGTGTCAGCGAGTGTCACAAAGGGGGTTGTAGAGTGTCACGGTGGGTTTAAAGAGAGGGTTATAGAGCGTCGCGGTGGGTTTAAAGAGAGGGTTATAGAGCGTCGCAGTGGGTTTCAAAGAGGGGGTTATAGAGCGACGCGGTGGGTTTCAAAGAGGGGGTTATAGAGCGTCACGGTGGGTTTCAAAGAGCGGGTTATAGAGCGTCGCGCCGGGTTTAAAGAGCGGGTTATAGAGCGTCGCGGTGCGTTTCAAAGAGCGGGTTATAGAGCGTTGCGGTGGGTTTAAAGAGGGGGTTTTAGAGCGTCACGGTGGGTTTCAAAGAGGGGGTTATAGAGCGTCACGGTGGGTTTCAAAGAGGGGGTTATAGAGCGTCACGGTGGGTTTCAAAGAGGGGGTTATAGAGCATCACGGTGGGTTTCAAAGAGGGGGTTATAGAGCGTCACGGTGGGTTTCAAAGAGGTGGTTATAGAATGTTACGGTGGGTGTTAAATAGTGTAACGTTTGGTGTCAGTGTCACAATGCCTTTCAGTGTTATACAAACTGTAATAGAGTCACAGTTTGTATAACACCGAGTGTCGTAGTGGTCGTCACTGTGTCGCCGATTGTCACAGTTCAAATAATCGTTGTCGTCAGCCTACCATTATTAGCAGCCAATCATCATCGTGGTCAGCCCATCGTCCTCGTTGTCGTCCCCCCAACTCTCGTCCTTGTTGTCCGCCAACCGTCGTCCTCGCCGTTCGCCAACAGTCGTCCTCGTCACAGTCTGCTTCTTCATCTTCACCGTCAGCCAATCAAAATCATCATTGTCAACAAATCAGCAGCAGCCAGTCATCATCGTCAGCTAATCATCATCACTTGCCAACCAAATCATTCAACCAATTTAACCAATCAGCAGAAGCTTATCTTTATCCTCATCAGCCAATCAGCAGCAAATATCTTCATCTTCAGCTAATCAAGCAGCTACTCTTTATCATCGTAAGCAGGCATTTAGTAGCAGCTAATCACCAGCTAATCATCTTCAGTCATTCTCTCAATAATCATCATCACTCAGACAAACATCTGCAAATCATCAACCACCATTATCAGTATCTTCTTCATCATAATCAATTATTGTATCACTCACTCAGACAATTATTGTCACTCATCATCGTCACTTGATCAATCACCTTCATCATAGTTAATTATTGTTAGTATTCAGTTATCGTCACTCATCATCAGTATCAATCTTCATCATCATATTCAAATATCTTTCACTTAATTTTTATCAGTCAACCAATCACCATCTTCATCACTCAATCATCATCTTCAGTCAATTATTGTTCATCATCATCACTGCTCAACATCAGTAGCCAATCATCATCATCTTCATCAGTTTTCTGGTTTTGGTGGATCAGCAGCATCTAATGCGGTTCTGTCTGTGTGTGTGAGGTGGGCTGCTGTAGGAGGAAAACGAACCTGTACCACATTGGTCCAAACTGACAACAGAGACCTGAAGGTTCTGCTCAGGTTCTGATCATCTTCACACAAATTAGTAAACCCAACACAGCAGAACTTTTTGCTCCTGGAATGTCACTCACTGTCCCACAGAGGACACCCTGTCCCACAGAGTCCTGTTCTAACCTGGTTCAGTCCAACCACAGCTGCTCTTCCAGCTGAAACTTAGTAACAACGGAACTCCACCCAGCTGAAGCTCCACCCCCGTCATCCCAAGACAGACTCCGCCCATTCTGATTTGCCAGCTCCAGTCCTTGCCTCAAACACACTTACCCCAGCGTTGTCATGGTAACGATGGTGTACCAGAAGGCTGCAGGGATGCTGGTAAACTTGCTCCCAGAACCCTTCTCGGCGTAGAACATAACGGTGGCAAAGATGATGATGGCCATGGTGAGAGAGAAGAGCAGGAAGCCCAGCTCCGAGGCGCAGCTCTTCAGCGTGTACCCCAAGATGCGAAGTCCCGCAGAGTGGCGCGAGAACTTGAAGATCCTGAAGACCCTGAAGACCCGCAGGGTGACGAAAGCGCCGCTCACATCCTCGTTGTCGGCCATGACCAGGCCGATGTAGTAGGGCATGATGGCCACCACGTCAATGACGCTCATCACGCTCTTCACAAAGCGGTACCGGCTTGGTGCGGCGGCCAGGCGCAGCAGGTACTCCACGGTGAAGATCAGAACGCACGCCGTGTCCAGGCAGAAGAAGGCCAGTGCATAGCGCTCGCCGCACGGCATCTCCTTGGCCCGGTTCAGTACGGCGCCGCAGGGTACCGTCTCCACCACGTTGGCCAGAACCGACACCGCAATGAAGAAGCCGGTGACGTAGTAGAAGACCAGCGCCATGGTGGAAGTGTGCGGGTTCTCGAAGGCCCTCCACATGGTCTCCCTGAAGCCGGCATCCACAGACACCAGCTCGGTGGGCGGGTCAGTTTCCTCGTCGTCTTGGATCTGCTCCTGATTCTCCCGCCGCCGGTCTTTGTACTCCTCATAGCAGCAGTCCCCAATAATCTCAGGGATGATCCCAAAGAAGGCTAGCTCCTCGTCAAACGCAGAGATGCACTCCTGCCGCGGGTAGTGCAGGGTTCCGGTCCGGTAGAAGTTCAGGATGTGTCTAAAGATGTCTGGATCTCGATCAAAGAAGAACTCCTTGGTCTCCTCCTGAAAGAAGAAATCCCGCTCAGAGCTGCCCAGCAGGGTGTCTGGGTACCGCTCCAGCGTGTCCTGCCACGTCTCAAACTTGGTTCCACTGACGTTCAGCACCATCAGCCCGTCCCAGTTCCGCTCCTTGTCTTTAGGAGGACATGGCATGGGCCTGCTGGCCACTGGCATCCAACCGATGGCAGCGGCCCGCGCAAATGGAATCCAGGCTGCCGCCATGGTCCTACGGTAGGGGGGTCAGATCCACTCAGCAGCACAGTCACAGGAGAACATCTGGGGAAGACTGCCAGAAGACAGCCTGGTCCTAGTGGACTCAACGAGCAGGGTCCAGGACCGACCCAACGAGCCGAGTCCAGGTGGATCAAGTGGACTCAACAATGCAGGTATAGGTGGATCAGGTGGTCTCAATGATCCGGATCCAGGTGGTCTCAATGAGCCAGTTTAGGAGGATCAGCTGGTCTCAATGATCGGGGTCCAGGTGGTCTCAACGACCTGGTCCCAGTGGATCAGGAGGATTCAACTATACGAGTATAGAAGGATCAGGTGGTTTCAATGATCTGGATCCAGGTGGATAAAGTGTAAAATATTCACAGAGAGATCTTCAGAATCTGTTCAGAATTAAATAAATTCTCATTTGTTTGTTTCAAAAAATCTTCAGAAAAAACTCACCTCCACAAAGAAAAATAAAACTTTTAATCCAACGCATCTGTTTCTCCTGCCGGCTCTGGTTCCGAACTTGTGGTGAGATTTTCCTGCGACAAGGAGCTTCACTGCCAGACCCAGACCCGGTTCGCTGCCAGCCCGAAGCGTGATGGAGGAGGGGAGCCGCAGCGGGAAGAACCGAACCCGACAGAAACGCGACAAACAAATTGAAGGGTCAGTTCTCGTCTCACAGGTGCAGCTGATTGAGTGAGAGGGGCGGGGCCACACGCTGCTGACCCCTTCCCCTCTCGTAGTGGGCGGGGCTTCGGAGGAGAGTCCGAACGGTGTCACGAGCCTACACCAGGACGAACTTGCGGTGATTTGGGTCTGATTAAAGGTGGAGAAGGAACGGGGAGCGCGCGCGCAGACGCACGGACCCCCGGCAAAATGTCCTCACAAGTAGCCTATAGTAGCCTACAGTGTCAAAAAAATGTCCCCACAAAGGTAGTTAAACATGCCCACAAAAACACACAGACACACACACATTAGGTGTAAACAAGAGTAAACAAAGCAAAAATATTGAAAACAAAAACTTACCACAGCCATCAGCTGAATGAGCTGAAGGTTCTGATCCACAAACAGCTAAAATCACAGAAAGTCTGTAAAAGCAGCGAGACTGAAAAATAGAGGGAAACAATAATACTGACTCATCATTTTTGGTCCAAAGATCTTATTTACTTTGTTTTTAAAGGTAATTTATTTACATACAATTCACATGATCACCTGACTGCAGGTTAGTGTCTAGTTAACAGGTTGTGAGGTTAGGGTGTGGCTGAAGGTGGAGAAGGAACAGGGAGAGCATGCACACGCACGGACCCCCCTACACACGCAAAACACAGCCACTAACACACACAGGCACACACACGGGTTAATTAGACACTAACCTGCAGTTCAAGCTGTTTACTAGCAGGTCAAGCTGCTAACTAGCAGGTTCATTTGTTAACTAGCAGGTTAAGATGTAAATGAGCAGGTTAACCTGTCACCTAGCAGGTTAAACTGTTAACGGTCAGGTGATCATGGGATTCGATTGTAAATTAATCTGAGGATCCGCTGGGTGACTTGTTTATTTGTAAACACACATCAGGTTCAGGCGCTTTATTCTTTAGCTGATCTGTCCTCGTGGTTCAGATGAAGTTTTAGTCTTACTTTCGTTTGTCTCCAAGGTTCAAGACTTGTTGTCCACATTAATCTTCATCTGTCTAGCCTCAGCCTTTGTCTCTGTAGGACACCTGAGAATGTCCTGTTATTTTTAGATTCTGCATCATCATCATCATCTCTGAGCCCATCCCAGAGGTTCTGACTCGCTCAGGTGAACTTCAGTCCCGAAACGTGAGGGAGATCAGAACCCGTTTTTCTTCAAGTCCCGTTCCTCGGAACACGTGAAGGTCTCAGGTGAGTCCACAGATCTGAGGACAGGAAAGAACAGAAGAGAAAAAACAGGCAGCTCCACCTTCACTCACATGGACATCTGTGTCCCTGCATTATTGGACATGTGTGGCCCTGGACTC
>JAVKLF010000053.1:13748947-13762545 GCA_034783495.1 Millerichthys robustus | reverse complement strand
TTTTAAAATATAGAACTGGTTCTCTGTTTATGATTCCGGCTTTCAACCAAACGAACACGAAGGATATTATTTCTACAGTCTGATCCAGAACCTCACCAGGACCGTCTGAGCATCAGAGAGGTCAAAGGTCGGTTTGAGAGGAGCCAGGAAGCACGCTGGGACCAAGTGTTTGTAGATGAAGTCAGGGAAGCCCACCATGCCGTCTTTACCTCCTGCGGGTCGGATCAGAACCAGGAGATGGGTTAAAAGGGACAGGCGGGAGTGAATGCTGAGGTTCTGGTTCTGGTTCCACTCACCCCACAGCTCCACCAGCTTGGACAGGATGATGAAGCAGGTCTTCTGAGCGATGGGGTCAGGGAAGTCCACAGCCCCCTGGATGATGGTAAACAGAACCCGCTCCACGTTCTCCGCTCCTGGAAACAGAACCAAACCATGGTCACACGATGATCCAACACCTCAGCCGGGTCAATGGTTCCGACCCACAAGGGTTCTGCTCACCCTGGTTGGCCAGCACCTCGTTCATTCCGCTCCCGGCGACGGTCTGGATGAAGCTGAAGTAGCTTCTCCGCAGCATCTGCTTCTCCAGCGCCGCCGTCTGGTCGTTCTCCTCGGCGGGCCGGGCCAGAACCTCGAAGATGGCGAGGACCAGCGGCATGAAGATCTGCTGCAGGAAGGGGGACACCTGCCTCTGGTGTGGGGACGGTGGGAGGAGCCGTTAGTGAGGAGGCGGAGTGTGCTGGGGGCGGGGCTCGGGGCTAGTTACCTTGAACTTGGCAGTGATCTGGCCAATGAGTGGGATGAACTCCTGCAGGTCTTTGGCCTCGCAGTCCTTCAGCATGTGCTCGGAGGCGGCAGGGACGAAGGGCAGCACCTCTTCCTCCAGGCAGATGATCATCCGGTGCAGGAAGGAGCGCACGGCGCTGCGCAGCGCCCCCCGCTGGACGGGGCAGCTCAGCGCAGGCAGGAAGTTCTGCAGACAGTCCCTGTAGACCTCGGTGCAGCCGCACTGCTTCACCGTCTGCTTGTTGCTGAACGCCTTGCTGGTCCGGCTGCAGGAGCAGAACCAACGTTTAGACCCGAGGTTCTGCTCGGCTTCGGAACAACTGGACACACGTGTCAGGTGAGACCAGAACGCGAGGCTCACCTGGCGAAGCCGACGGCGTGGCTCAGACAGTCGGCGAGCGCGGCCTGCCGCTCCTCCTGCGTCTCCTGCAGCAGCTTGGCGAGCAGCAGGCGGAAGGCGTCCATCAGCGGTGTCAGCAGGCTCCTCATCAGCGCCTGCTTCCGCTCCACGGGACTCTCGCCGCTCACGATCAGCACGCCGGCGGCCTCGAACATGAAGAGCTGGTCGTCGCTGGTCAGCGGCGCCGGGAAGCCGTTCTCCTGCGGAGAGGGTGGAAGTGAGGAAGAGGATGGGCGACCGTACGAGGAAGAAACGGCGAGGACGGTTCCTACAGGAGGACTGAGTTCCAGCAGGTCCTGTATCCGGGTCAGGATGTCCTCGATGAAGGCCGTCATGTGTTTACTGTCGACACAAATATGTCATGTCAGCGGAGGCATTTGTGCAGAAAGTTCTGGTCTGGGACCAACAGAACCGGACTCACTGCAAGGTCTTGATGAACCTGGAGAACAGGTACGCCACCCGGCTCCGGACCTTCGGGCTGTTGTGTCTCAGTCCTCTCTGGTCCAGAAACGCCATCTGACACCAAACAGAGTTCAAAGGTCAGGTGTTCATCTCCTGCCGACAGGAAGTGGGTCAGATCGGACTCACCAGAACACTTGGGATGTGCTGAGGTTCCACGATGAAGAACTTATCGTACCGGACCACGGTTTCGAAGAACTCCAGAGACACAGAGCTGTGGTGGTAGCCGCTGACGCCGCAGGACACGAGCTGAGGACGAAGAAGACGTGGATCTGTAGAGAATGACCCAAACCGAGCAGAACCAAGCGGCCGGGTCATGTGACTCACCGTCCTCATCATGTCCTGCAGGGCGCTCGTCTTCGCCGTGTCTCCGGAGAAATGAGCGCCGTGAGAGGCGGGCAGCGCCTCACCCAGCATGTAGAGCAGCCTGATGGCCACCTCCACCTCCATGAAGGGGGCCGTCTGCCACGACCTGCGGACACACACCTTTATCATCATCATCATCATCACCAGGACAGAAACCACCGCCACTAAAGGGGGCGCCAACCGTCTCCAGAAACAAAATAACAAAGACGTGCGCTCACTGCATGGAGGTGGTGAAAACCCTGCGGACGGCTTCTAGCAGCAGCTCTGGAGACACCTGGGCCAGGCGGTCCAACAGCATCTTCAGCTGCTTCCTGTACTCCACAAACATGGCCTCGTCCTCCCCCTGAGACAGAGTGCAGATGTTACCCCCAGCTGAGACCCTGCACCCCTCCCCCTGGAACCCAAACCCACTCCAACAGACCTCGTTTTCAAAGTTGTACTCGTCATCGTAGGTGAGTTTCTTCATCACAGCGAGCATGATGGCCTTCACACAGACAGAAGAACTTTAAGGAGACGTTGGAGCAGAAGTTGTGACGCTTTTCATGTGAACTCACCTCGATGTTTGTTTTCTGCTGCTCTGTCAGCTCAGGAAGCTGAGGGAACAAGACCAGCGTTAGACTCCGAGAAGACGCCTCAGCCTCAAAGTGCTGACTCACCTGTTTGAGGACGTGCAGGTAGTCGTAGCAGAAGCCCACGATGTTGGAGGAGATGTCGTCGTCCTCGTGGACCAGCAGCTGCAGCAGCAGCGGCACCTTGTCCTCCAGCGCCTGCAGCGTCTCCGCCGCCTCCTTCGGGTCTCCACACTTCACCAGCTTGGTCCAGCTCAGAACCAGGCTCTGACCCATCCCGTTCATCAGCCGCGAGAACTTGGCCAGGAAGTCCACGTCCTCCTCCTGGAGGGACAGAGACAAAAGGAAGGGATTAGTGCAAACTTGTCCAACTGTTCCTGGGGTTTGGACCCATCCTGGTCTAAAACCTTTACAGGATCTGTGAAGACAACATAAACAAGGAGAGAGGCCTTAAATGTTGTCGGACCTGCTCCACGCTGAAGAACCCTGCAGACCGTAGAACTCCACACAGAGACTCCACCAGTTTGGTTTTGTCCACCGGGTCCATCCCCTTGTTGATGATTTCGAACAGGCAGTCGCAGGCCTCCTCTCGGAGTTCCTCCACAGACATCTGAGCGAGCAGCAGGTTCACGAAGCTGGAACACAAACAGAACCGTTTTGCTGCTGTTCCTCACTCAGCTTCCTGCAGCTCTCTGCACTGACCGCTCGTTGGCGATGAGGTTCAGGTCGATCCACGACACGTAGGCCCCCACCACCTCCAGACACTGACAGGTGAGCTCCGGGTGGGACTGCTGGTACGCCGTCAGGATCTGGAACCAGGACTCGACCAGGCTGGGGATGCACTGCTCCCTCATGGTGTCTTTGATCAGAGTGTTTCTGCGAGTCTCCTGCAGGACACGTCAACAACACGCCACAAAGCATCAAGCTCCACCCCTCTGCTTTTACATCGAAACAAACAGGATGCTCTCGGCTCAGGCTGACCTCGGGCGTATGCAGGATGTCTCTGTCCACCACCTCGGCATCGATGGCCATCAGAGTCCTCAGGTAGACGTCCACACCGTGCGGGTTCAGGCCCACCAGGGACAGGATGTCGTAGAAGAACTTAGGCCACAGAGTCAGGTACTCCATGACAAAGGTGAGGGCCAACACCTGGGCTGCCTTGTTCCTAATGAAGGTCTTCTCTGGCTGAGTGTTCATCAGCTGGAAAATATCAACCAATCAGAACATCAGAGACATTCGTCTCATTTCAGAAATCTAAGTCCATATTGGTTCCTGTGGTTCTCCCTGGTTCTGGTTCCTACAGTTTTAAGATCCGACAAGTAAAACCCATTACCTGAAACTGCAGCCACTTCATCAGCGCCTCCCTGATGAGCTGCTGCTGAGCTGCACTCAGACCGCCGTGTCTGCAAAAACATCAGCAGGTGAGAAGAACCACCTGCACTCAGACCAGAGAAGAAGCAGCATCCTCTGGACCCTCACCTGAATTTCACCTGATGCTCCAACACTTGGAAGCAGAAGAACTTGATGTGGTCGTCGCTGAAACAGAGGAACACGAGAGACCTGTCAGAGAACCCGACAGGAAGCGGGAAGCTGACGCAGGTGCCGACGCTCACCTGTAGATCCTGTTAGCGAGGGCGTTAGCACAAACCTCCCAGGCGTCTTGAGACTCCTTCAGCTGCTCGAAGTACGCCAAGGCCTGGAACATATGGAGAGGAACATCTTTAAAGTTCTCCATCCACCTACAGAACCCTTAAACTATGAACACAATGACCAGGGACAAAAGTAGCAAAAAAGGCCAACGAGCTAGCAGAAGAAGAGAGAAACAGAACCAGCAAGCTGGTCCTGCATGACTCACCCTCTGCCTGTAGGGGGCGTCAGCGTTCGGGTTCAGCCCCAGCAGCGCCTGCTCATCCATGACTGCAGACAGCGGGTGTTTTCAGGGTCCACTCTGATCCAAAACGGGTAATGTTCTGGGTTCTGGTGTCGGACAGACGGGTCTCATCTGCTCTTAGGAAACGGGTTGAGGTTAGAAACATCCATCTACACTGAAGAAGGTCCAGAACCGACCCAACTGGACCTCAGGTTACCTGTCTGTCCACACACATCTGGAGAGAACTAGTCCAGATGTTCCTTAACTTTGTAAACGTCTGGACCGACTGAGAACACTGAAGGTTCTGATGGGTCCAACCACTGATTGGTACCGAATCAGGGACTCATCAGTTCTAGTAGGATGGTACCACAGGTAAACTTAGTGACAGGTAAACCAGGGTCCAGTCAGCGGCCTCCTGGACCGTGGCTTCACCGGACTACGGCATATCTGGTCGGGCTGACACACGGATCGCTGGTTGCGGTTGGTTCGGGGCGGGTTCGGATTCTGATCCTTTCTGTTGATCTCGGACGGACAGGTCCAACAAAGCGCTGACAGCTACATGATGCAACACAGAGCCAACACTCGGACAATGTTCGGTTAACCGAATAAACACCGACCATCACCGGTTAGTCAGCGGGTTTAGGGTCCTCTCTGACGGAGAAGCGACCACCAGCCGGACTCCTCTCACTGGATCACACAACCAGTAAAATTTCATCCCCACAGCAGCGATCGGACAGCGGCTAACCTCAGCTAGCTTCATCCGCTGCTGGAGGATCCAAGCCGGGCGGGGACAGATGCCGTCAAACCAGCAGAAATCTCCACGAGATTCCTCCAGGCAGCGACGCTGACCGAGCAGGACAAGTACCGTAGATTTAAACGGTTTTATCCCGATTTAACTCGGCCCGGTACCGGTGACGGCTGGTGGTCGGTCCGATCCCCGCAGAGGAAGCTAACTGCGGCTAACAGTTTGTTTTTTCCCGGAAACAGAACAACGATCTTACCTTAATAAAAACTGACTCCTCCGCTGATTTCAGCCGCTTTAACTCATCACGGATCCGCGGGAAACCTTTCAGAAATGATCCGCATGTCGGTGGGTCTCACACGGTGGAAGCAGCATGTCCGCTCACGGTTTATATCCGGGGCACCGGGGCTCGGGAGCTGGGTCGGTTCCTTTACAATCCGCTGGATGAATACCCGGATAGAAGCGAGGCCGAACAGGGAAGAAAGAGGCGGTTCTCGCTAAAGGGAGAGCAAATGTTTTTTTTTTTGTTTGTTTGTTGCATTTTTTATGGAGAGCAAAGTTTGTCTTGTTTAATGTGGTATTGCTATCCGAAACATTGAATGTGCAACAGAGACATATAACGTAAAACGTACGACTGATACAAACCCCGCCCACCCGGGTAGCCACTGTGTCAGTTGGGCTGCAAATGGTGCAAAGCCCGTGATTCATCCGCCGGGCGGAGACTGGAGCTGCTGATTCATCTGAGAGGAAAAAACTGGAATAAAACTTGTTTTTATAAAAATTCACAGAACAAACTGTGGACAGGAAAACAATGACACGAATGCTGACTTAGCAGGTTTAAAAGTTTTGATAATTTTTTTAACAAATCAGTTTAGGCCAGTTCAGCAAATGTCGGCCCCCACTATTGTTTCTCTAGTTTCAAATTCTTTAAATCTATTTAAATTCTTGTTTGAGTTATTTTATAAGTCGTCTTTAAATGTTAAAGTATTAAAGTAATGATTTTTGTGGTTTTAGTAAACGTTCTTTTTTCTTAAGCAGCTCCTTAAAAGTAAATAATTAGTGCAAAAACCTGACATGATTTAATTTATAAGTTTAGTTTAATGAAATTTTGTAACATTTCTTTTTACATTTGGCGACCAATGATTTTAATCATTTAAAAGAACTTTTTAAATATTTAAATATCAATAAATGTAAACTTTTTGCTATAAAGCACTGTAGTTTTTCATCTATAAGTACCAATTAAGCAAAATGTTGTTGATTTAGGTATCACAATTACTAAAAATGATAAAAGAAGATGTATTGAAAATCTTTCTCCTGCTATTGATAAAACCATGAAAAAACTAAAACATTGTGTGAGGGGCAGGAGGCAGAAGGTTTGGTTTATGTTGTCTCTCCTCTGTCTACAGACAACAGCACCTGTAAAAGTATTGATCAGAAGTTATTCAATTTTCTCTGGAAAAATACAATTCATTGTATTAGAAAGTCTGTTGTCATGAATCCTAATCAGGAGGTGTTACATTTTCTGAACTTTTCCACCATAAACAATACAATAGAAGTCAGATGGATACAACAGTTCTACCTTGTTATGGAACTTTATCCCTAATTACATTTTCTCTCAGTTGGGTGGCCTTGTTACTCTGTAACTTCAACCCATCAAACATTCCACAAACTATGTTTGCTATTCTGGTTATTAATCTATAAGCACAATTATTGTCCTGACAAATATATAATTTGGCATAACAGAGATATGTTGTATAAGAATAAGTCCCTCAGTAGTTTCTGGAAATTTAAAGTGAGTAAGAAATTCTGTGTAATTAAACAAAGATCCTTGATTATTAACTAGCTGTCTCAAATAAATTAGCTTTTTATCCAATTGTCAAAGTAGAGACAGCTAGTTAATAATCAAGGATCTTTGTTTAATTACACAGAATTTCTTACTCACTTTAAATTTCCAGAAACTACTAAGGAATTTGCAATCATCTTCGATGCCATTTCTTCAGGTCTCATGAAAGGCATCATGAGTCAAAAACCTGATCCCATCTCACACAATCTGATGAATACTTCCTCTTGTCAACATCCAAAAATAAGAATATCCGATCTCTTTTTCAGCAGCAAATCACTTATCAACCCTAGTGCCATTTTCTATTGGAATAGGTACTCACACAGAATTAACTGGAAAAAGGTTTGGTCTCTACCTGACAAATTATTTGTTACAAACAAAGTCAAAGAAGTGATTTATAAACTTATCCATAGCTGCTACCCTACGAAACAGTATATGTGTAGATTTTTTGCTACAATGTACTCTTTCTGTGCCACACAAATCGAAGATACGACTCACTTGTTTTGGAACTGTGCTTATACCAAAAGACTCTGGAACAATATCATGAGCCTTATTATCTGTCATCTCCCCTCAAACTCCTATTACTTATGAAACGATTATCCTCAGCTTTACTGCTTATAACAAAAAGAACTGTGACTCTTTTTTGTTATCAATCTCATTGTACTGCTTGCTAAGTATTACATAGCTACACAAATGTAAGTTCAGTAATAACAAACCTTTATTATCTATCTTGATGAAATACTTGAATTGGTACTTTCATCTTATTGGTTCTTCCTGTAGCCTAATCCAAGAGCTGTATAAACTGTAAATTTATTTCACCACTTTAATATATTGGAACACTTGTTGTGTGTATAAAATCTCCCCACGTCATGTTCTATTAATGATTAATAAAGATTGGGGGAAAAAATTAAAATAAAAAAATAAACGTGTTTAAATAAAGGTTTGAAGAAAAAAATAAAAAAACCATTTAGCCAATTAAAAGACATTTATCTTTTAACAGCCAATCAGAATGTACTGCATGTCTTGTATCTGGGTGAGTTAGCACCGAGGGGCGGGTCTACGTCCACCTGACATGCGCAGTCGCCGCTCTGCTTCCTCCTCTTTGACTGCGGCATTGATCGGCAGACACCATGAAGGCGTCCGGAACCGTACGTAAAAACTTTTATTTCACCTCTAAGTCTGTTACAGGCGAATATTAATACAGAATATAACTATATAACCCACATTTACTTTGATTAGTGGGCTAACATCTATTCAAAAGTGCATTATTTAGTGAATATTTAGGTCTTTTCGTTCCGACGGCTGTGAGGCTCTAACATGGCGGCCGCGGCACCATGTGGACCGACTTCAGACCTGAAGAGGTTCCGACTCAAACCCAAGTTGAGCTTAGCTCTGCTATCGTCTAGTGTTCACTTTAGGCTCTCAGAGCACCCGTTCTACGGTGATTTTGTTTAAAATGCCGAAGTTCCGGTTGTAAAGAGAGATTTGATTCTGCAGAAGTTCGAGTCAGAAATAAAATCAGGTTCGTTCCTTTTATTTTTCCAGAAACGGCAAATTAAATTATACTAATTCAATTTCAGACGGGTAACGTTTTTGTTTTTATTCTTATATTAAACACGAGTTAATTAGATAAAAATGTTTTTTATTTGAATTCTATTTACATTAAATTACCAAATTTGTTTATTTTTTATTGTTCTTAATCTTGAATGTTGGACCAGAACCAGAAGGTTTGTTTATAAAACTCTTTTAACTTGAAAAGTTTTACATGTTTTTTATCTATTTTTGGTTTTTGCGCCCAAACCCAAAGGTCACACCGGTGCCAGTGGTGTGGTTTTGTCTGGGTCGCAAACAGAACCAGAACCTTGTCGCCTTTCTCTGCTGCTGCTGTGCCTTTGAAAGTGAATTCAAGGTCCGACATGTTTGTTTACTGGGGTTCTGATTCTGGTCCGACATGTTTGTTTACTGGGGTTCTGTTAAGGTTCTGATTCTGGTCCGACATGTTTGTTTACTTGGGTTCTGTTAGGGTTCTAATTCTGGTCCGACATGTTTGTTTACCCAGGTTCTGTTAGGGTTCCGATTCTGGTACGACATGTTTGTTTACCCAGGTTCTGTTAGGGTTCCGATTCTGGTCCGATATGTTTGTTTACTCGGGTTCTGTTAGGGTTCTAGTCTGACATGTTTGCTGACTCGGGTTCTGATTCTGGTTCGACATGTTTGTTTACTCTGGTTCTGTTTGGGTTCCGATTCTGGTCGCACATGTTTGTTTACTCAGGTTCTGTTAGGGTTCTAGTCCGACATGTTTGCTGACTCGGGTTCTGACAGGTTCTGGTTCTGCCTGCAGCTCCGGGAGTATAAAGTGGTCGGGCGTCTGTTGCCCTCGCCCAAGAACCCGGCCCCGCCCCTGTACCGCATGAGGATCTTCGCCCCAAACCACGTGGTGGCCAAGTCCCGGTTCTGGTACTTTGTGTCTCAGCTGAGGAAGATGAAGAAGGCTTCAGGCGAGATCGTCTACTGCGGACTGGTGAGTAAACCGGATCAGAACCGCTCCATGTGGTTCTGTCTGACCTGCTCCTTCTGGTTCTGTCTGACCCAGTTTGTGTGGTTCCAGGTCCATGAGAAGACGCCCCTGAAGGTGAAGAACTTTGGGATCTGGTTGCGGTACGATTCCCGCAGCGGGACCCACAACATGTACCGAGAGTACCGGGACCTGACCACGTCTGGAGCCGTCACCCAGTGCTGTGAGTAAACAAACAAACAATTCTGTGCTGCGAGTAAACAAACATCCCAGAGCTGTGTGTAAACTTTGTCGTCGTCCTTCAGATCGGGACATGGGAGCTCGCCACCGGGCCCGGGCCCACTCGATCCAGATCATGAAGGTCCAGGTCATCGCCGCCAACAAGTGCCGCCGACCGGCCATCAAACAGTTCCACGTAAGTGCATGTGTCAGTGGGCGGGGCTCTCTCCAGGCCGCAGGCTCCTCCCTCGGCTCTGGATCAAACACCCGCCAGAATATCAGCTGGGTTCCTCTTCCGGGTTTCCTGCTGTCATCTGGAAACCCGGCGGTTCTGAAACTGGCAACAGAACTTTGTTGTTGTTGTTGTTTGTTTATTTTGGTCTGAAATCGTGTTGTTTGTTTCAGGACTCCAAGATCAAGTTCCCCCTGCCTCACCGTGTCCTGCGGCGCCAACACAAACCACGCTTCACCACCAAGAGACCCAACACCTTCTTCTAAACACAGCTGTTGTTGTTGTTTTTCTGCAGAAAAAAATAAAAATATTTCTGAGAAAGAACATCCTGCCTCGTACTGAAGCTGATTCTGACTCACTTAAAACGGAATCCAGTGTAAACAGGAGCTTTAAACTAGTTTAAATCGAATCCAGTGTAAACAGGTTTCATTGATGAGGTGTCCTCCATCTGGTTGCCATGGTGATGATGCAGCATTAGTACTGACTTTGTCTCAAGCAGCTCCGATTTCCCAGAAAACCAAACCTGACCAGAGCTGAACTTGATCTTGGTACCATCAGAACCAAGACAGTTTTCTGAACTTTTTCCTTGTCAGAAACGTCAGTGAATTACTGTTTGGTAGAGTTGTAATTATATTTCTTGTTCCTTTTAAATGGATCATGTGTCAAACAGCTTGTTCTGCTGGTACCCCCAGGTTCTGCGTGGTTCCAACAAACCACCTGTCCGCTCCCAGGTATGATTTTTATTTTATTTTTTTACTTTATTTAATAAACATTGTGATTTACAAGAATGAACATAGAACAAACATCTCAGAACATGATGAAGCATACCAGGTGGAAGGATGTCTACATTAAATTCATTGTAGATTAAAAAAAGACAATTTAAATAATCAGACATTCATATGTGTTGTTTGTACTTTTGGAAATAGTGGATAAATTTGTGCAGTTGGTTATCTAATACCATATTAAAATCTCCAATAATTATTGCATTAGGGAATTTAAGACCATCAGTTAAATTGTTCTCTAACAGAGAGAGGTGTTCTGAGTTTTCACGTTTTGAGTTATAGCCATAAATATTGCTGTGTGATAAAATCATGAATCCAAAATGTCCCTGAGCATCATATTTATGCATTAGAATTTCACCTTCAGATTTGTTTTTTAGAGTTAGAGGACCAGCTGAGTGCTGGCTACCATGTGATGGAGAAATATTATCACCCCACTGACTTTTCCAGAAATGTAAGTCATTACTGGTAGAATGTGATTCTGGAAAGAAAAAAAAATCTGTTTGGAAAAAATGAATAAAGCTTTTCGCTTTGTGGCATTTTTCAACCCCCTGGCATTCAATGAACCTATAGAGTAAGACAGTTTTAAAAATAAAAGAATAAAGTTATAAAGAAACAAAAAACTTTATGCCTGATAAGCTGGTTTTCCAAAAACGTGGAAAAATAACTAGTTACTAAACGCTACTTATTGAGAACACATTATAGAACAGAGTGTAAATACACCAACATCCTTAGTTTGAACTTTGAGTTATCAAACCAGGAAAAATATTTTCTTTTTTTGTCATTTCTGAATAAATTGTCCAAAAACTTGAGATCGTTTAGGATTTTAATATCAAATCCTAGTATGTGGAATATCTGTAACACCAAAACCTTTACTTCATTTCAGCTGCATTATTTCTCTTGGCCTGTTGTCATTATCTTTATCTTTCCCTCAGCCATGAACAATAACATCTGGTAGCTTTTGTTTTCCTTCAGGAAAAAGGGCTTGACAGATCCGAACAGTTTCTTTTCTAACATCTTCTTTTAATACTGATTCTGGTACACCATAAAGGTTCAGATTCCAACCTCTGGAATACCGCTCTGACTGATGAGCCTATAGCTCAAAAATGGTGGGGTTGTCTTTTTTTTGCCTTGTATTCAATTGTTTTTACCCTTTTCTTCACATCTTTAATTTACCAGAGGTCAAAGATTTTGTCGATTGATTTTTTGAGCCCCTCATTTTTAAGTGAGTTATCACCTATCATTTTTTCCATCGTGTCAAATCGAGTGTTGGCAGCATCACAGCGGGTGTTGATCAACTTGGAGAGAGTCTTGATAACGTCTGAATTATCACCGTTTTCCTCCTAACCTTGTATAATTAATACCTTTTTGTGGGCTGGTTCTTTACAAGGGTTCCTTCTGGTGTAACAGGCAGCAGTGGAAAGTCTTCTTGACTCGGAAGCATCAGGCCTATAGCATTAGCCATCAGTAGTCGAGTCCCACCTTAGACCTTTTCCTATCACGAGAAAACATCTGTGCCGTCCACAAGGTTTGCCTTTCAGTTTAGGAGTTCACTAAGTGTTGTGTAGCTTTTCATTAAAGATTTTCCGTAGTAATTTTAAGTTGGTGCAACAGGTTGAATCAGAGCCCCCCCCCCCCCCCCCCACACACATACACACACACACACACACACACACACACACACCCCACCTCAGGTGTGATGCTGCCACATGGTGGCGCTGTTCTCCAAGACATAACTGTCGGTTCCCTCGTGTCCTCCGTAACATGGAACTCCATGAGAACCTTAGATGCTGTTGTGGGTTTACCTGTTCCGTTGGTCAGGTAGACCGGTTCTGTGGGTCAGGTAGACTCTGGTATTCGATTCACTGGTTGTTAAGGGTGTACAGTCTGAACCTGGAGGGTCTAACCGGGTCTGAGTGGTTCTGATGATGATTCAGAAACCTGACAGATTCGGAGCTGCACTGGACACACTGGTTCTGGTTCTGAGGTCCATAGTTTGCTGCTGGATCAAAGAACAATTGGTTCCCAGCGGATCAGAACTTCCAATAAAGTTTTAAAAGTTTGAACTGAGGTGGAAGTTCTGATGGAGGTTTAGAGAAGGGACTGAGTCGGTCCAAACAACCAGTTTCAAAAACATGTTGGGTTTCTGGCACCGTGTTCTGCAGAACCTTTACCCAGACCACAGTCTGGTCTCGGCCTGTGCCAGGTTTGACAGCTCCTGGCCTTCGGGAGGACTTTGTGGATCCTCAGCCGACCCAGAACCTCTGAGAGCCCAAAGTGGTGAAACCTCAGACCACTGAACAACAGGAGTCTGTTCTGGTTCTGTCTGGACCTCTGGACTAGCTGCAGGTAGAGACATGGATGGAGACATGAGACCAGGACACAGAGAGATATAAGACATGACACACAGAGACGAGACCTGGACAAAGACTTGAATGAAGACACTTTTTGTTGAATCACCAGACTGATGTCCAGATGTCTGACAGAACAGGAGGGACAGCTTTTACAGGTCCAGCACAGAGATTTGAACTGCTGATCCAGCTGGGAACAGAACCACAGCCACAGCAGCCAAAAGGCTGTTAATTTCAAAGATCAATGGAGTCTTTCTGGGTTTTACCCAGGATCAGCTGCTGGACCCGAGGCTCGGCACAAAACCTCACAGGTTCAGAAGCTCTGGAGGTTTCTGTCCAGCTGAGGTAGAACAGATACACCTGGTGGCTAAAGGGGGGAGTTAAATTACAGCATGTCGAGGTGAGTCGTAATATCCACTTCCTGTTTCTATTGTTTACAGTTTCCTGTTTACAGATTTTATTTCTGTTGTTTT
>JAVKLF010000053.1:13729826-13739891 GCA_034783495.1 Millerichthys robustus | reverse complement strand
CTGCTGAATCACTGCAGAACGACTGCTGAATCACTGCAGAACGACTGCTGAATCACTGCAGAACGACTGCTGAATCACTGCAGAATGGAGTTAAAGTTAAATGCACTTGTTTTGGTTAAATGCTAAAATTAGCCCTGGGGGTCTCCTTCCAGTGGGACAATCTCGGTAGACCAGGAGTCCAGGAGATTTTGTGATTAGGTACACCTCAGCTGACTCCTTTTGATGCAGAGGAGCTTCAACTCCTCCACCTGAGACAAAGATCCCCCACCCCCCCAAATCCCATTGGCATTCCACCCATTTTTGGTCCAGAACCACGGGTTCGAACTCTCGTCCCAGTCCACGCTACAGACACCATCAAAACCACATCATCTGCAAGAGACAAAACCCTGAGGTTCTTAAACCGAACCGGTCCTCCTCGTGGAGCAGGAGGAGGGGCTTAGATTTCCTGCAGTTAGATTTCAGCAGAGAACATCCTCCGTTCATTTAAACGTGTTAAAAAGTCCAATCAGTTTCTATAAATGAATAAAAAGATCAAATCGGACGTTCATGTTGATGAAGATGATTGAAACTCCTGTCTGGAACTGAAGCCAGAGGCACTTTAGTCAATTCTGTAACAAGACGGGATTCAAGGCACCAGAAAATAATTTTTGAAATCTAAGTTAAAGATTAATCTGCTTCTCTTCTTCAGACTCTTTAAAGTCAAATGCAAAAAAGAAAAAGTGGGTCACAAAGCAGATCCGATGCTCTCATGCATTCCATCGTCAGGATTTAAAGCTTGAAAGGAAAAACATTTCAGTTCAAAAAGGACGATGAAATCCTGAAATGTATATTTTAAAGAGATTTATCTCTTCTGTTTTCAGCTAGCTCCCTCATGCACGTTTTCCTGTGGAAAGCCTGACAAGAATCATCATCATCATCCTCCTCTAAAGGTCCCTCCACAACTGCAAGCATTTTAATACTGATGTCATGCACTGAGTAGAAGTGGATCAGAGCTGTTTGGGCCGTAATGCTGAAGGATCTGACATGCTTCCTCTCCCCGAAACATTCAACACATTAATCACCCGCAAACAGCCAGAGCACTTCTGGTGGGAACCAAGGATCCAGGAGGAGGCGGGGCCAGGAGATGGAATGAGGTAAGGTTGTGTTCATGCTGATAGAAGAGGAAAAAGTCTCCACATGCTTCGATATGAAGGAGCGTTGCATGGCATCAGACAGAAAAGCTCCAGCAGCAGATCGTCCTCCTCCATCCGTCCACTTCCTGTTGGGTTCGGATAAAGTGCCTGAAACAGTTCTTCTGCACCAAAACCAGAACTGTAATCCACTCAGAATCTTCAGGAGAACCAGGTTCTCAGATGAGTTTTTGTCCTTTTTTTTTTTTAAACTTGAAGGTTGAGTCTGGCAGGTATCAGCAGGATCCTCTTTAAACTTCAATTCTTATAGATTATTTATTTATTAGTAATACTTGATTTTTTTTTCAAACGTTGCATATGAGACTTTTCAAGTTGATTTAATGCCTTTTTAAGATAATATAAGATGCCTTTTCAGCCATATATATACCTTAATTAATTTATCCAGATCTAACCTTGAAGTGAACCAGATAATAATCCATATGAAACATTGTCAGAGTTTAAAAATGATGATGGCAGTCGCTTGTTGGCAGCCTGAGCTTGAAGAAAATCAGTGTTTTTTAATAAAGAGGAACTCCACCGTTTTACTGCTGCACCAAGAAGACGAAGAAATCCAAAAGTTTAAACGGACACAAAATTAATAATTTCACTAAATCACTACATTTCCCAGAGTGCAACCTTTCTCCTTCCTGTCCTTCTTTATATTAGAACAAGAAATACAGATTATTTTATCCATAAAAAAAGTTACTTTTAAACAAAAACTGAGTGAAAACTTCAGTCTGGGGATGGAGAGTCACTAATTTTGGTGCTAGAGATCCACTTTAGCATAGCCTTTTCCTTTTCTAAATTACATTTTTTAATATTAAAAACTAAATTTTGTAAGTACATCTATCAAGTTAACCTTTTTAAATTCTGATAAACATCTTGAGTTAAGAGTTAAAGTTACAGAAAATAAATAGTTTCTAAACTTCCAAACTTTATGACATAAATGGGTTTTGTTCTAGATTTAAAACCAAGTTTTGTTGAATTTAAAGCTCAACTCTAGACCAAAACGATTACAGTTAATCAACATAACCAATTTACCAGCTTAAGTTTCAACTTTAAATCTTTTTCTAACTTCTCCAAACTGGTTCCTGTCCAAGATCCCAGAACGTGTCTTTGGACCAAAAGCCTTTTAAATTTATGACACATCTGACAATTAAACTATTAAAGTGATGGGTTTTAGGGAATATGTTCTAAACTTTAGGAACAGGTCAGAACAAATCCCAGACTTGTCCTGGATTCAGAACCAGAACTTGTTACATCTGAAGTTGAACTCTGGATCAAAAGAACAGTGATTAGTGTATAACTGGTGGAGTACCCCTTTAGTAATATGAAATGTGTCTGATAATTCTTGACTTTATATTTGTATAAATTCTACAAACTAGGTCCCAATTTTATTGGAATGCTGGAACTGATATTAGATCCTAAAACTGGTTCTGAAGCACCTGAAA
This sequence comes from Millerichthys robustus, assembly GCA_034783495.1. Classification (NCBI taxonomy): domain Eukaryota; kingdom Metazoa; phylum Chordata; class Actinopteri; order Cyprinodontiformes; family Rivulidae; genus Millerichthys; species Millerichthys robustus. The sequence continues at coordinate 13,737,271 of JAVKLF010000053.1, read as the reverse complement.
TCCAAAAGAGTTGAAGTTCATAGGTTAAAGTGATGAACCATCTTTTAATTTTATGGAATGTAAAGTTAAAATTTGATATTTTGTAACAGACCTGGGTCAGAATCATTTCAGGGTTGTCCAAGATACTAAACCAGGACCTTTGAACCCAGACCTGAAAGGTTAGATCTGGTAAAATACGTAAACTTCCCCTTTAAATTTTTAAAAATCTAATTATTTGATGGTTTAAATTACAAAATGTAGCAATTTTCTTAAAGCTGCCAACATCTGGTCATCTTTGCAAAACAAGGTTTTTGTTTGAAGAAGAAAGCAGAGAGGACTAAAATGCACTGATGGAGATAAAGCATCCAGATCTCTACATATTTACAGGAGCGCAGGGAGCTGCTTCAGACATCCGTCAGCAGCTTGGCCCGGTTCACACAGTTCTGGCTCGGGGCCGTGCAGTTGGCAGTTCGAAGGTTCGCTTCCCTGAAGTTGTCTATGCTGTTGTTCAAGTCCTCGTCGATCTCCATGTACTCCGACTTGCTGACTGCCGAAGAGCTGCGGCGGCTCGAGTTGGTTTCCGACGCCAAGTTCTGGTTGCTGATGTTGAGCAGCTGCGCCTGCTCCTCGCCCTCCGTCTCCCGGTGGTAGAAGTAGTTGAAGTTGGACACGATGACCGGCACTGGCAGCGCGATGGTCAGGACGCCGGCGATGGCGCACAGCGAGCCCACGATCTTCCCCCCAATGGTCACGGGGTACATGTCTCCGTAGCCAACGGTCGTCATGGACACCACGGCCCACCAGAAAGCGTCCGGGATGCTGGTGAAGAACGACTCCTTCTCCTCGGCTTCGGCAAAGTAGACGGCGCTGGAAAACAAAATCACGCCGATGAAGAGGAAGAAAATGAGCAGCCCCAGCTCCCTCATGCTGGCCTTCAGAGTCTGCCCCAGAATCTGGAGCCCTTTGGAGTGTCGGGACAGTTTAAAGATCCTGAACACCCTCACCAGACGGATCACCCTGAGAATAGCCAAAGAGGTGGCCTGTTCCCCTCCTCCCCTGCCCTCCCTGTTGCCCTGGTCATCAGCCAGCTCCGTGCCGAGGGTGATGAAGTACGGGATTATGGCCACGATGTCTATAGTGTTCATCATGTTTTTAAAGAAGGCTGCCTTGCTGGGGCAGGCGAAGAACCGTACGATCAACTCAAAGGAGAACCAGATGATACAGAGCGTCTCCACCACGAAGAACGGATCCGTCAGAACGTTGGCTTTGTAAAACACAGTGGTGTTCCCCACCACACGAATCCGCTCATTCGGGTCCTCCTTCAGTTCCGGTAAAGTTTCCAAACAAAATATAACTATGGAAATAAGAATAACCATCACAGAGACAATGGCAATCCCCCGGGCGGGCCCTGAGCTCTCTGGGTGCTCAAAGAGGAGCCAGATCTGCCGCTGGAACTCCTTCTCTGGCAGCGGTCGCTCCTCTTCCCGGATAAAACCCTCGTCCTCCCGAAACTTCTCCATGGCCTCAGCTCCAAGTTCATAAAACTTGATCTCCTCGGAGAACATGTCCAGCGGGACGTTCACCGGCCTCCGCAGCCTCCCTCCAGACTGGTAGTAATACAAGATGGCGTCGAAACTGGGACGGTTCCGGTCGAAGAAATACTCATTTCTTAACGGGTCGAAGTAGCGCATCCGCTTCTTGGGGTTCCCGAGGAGCGTGTCCGGAAACTGGGCGAGGGTCTTCAGCTGGGTCTCGAAGCGCAGCCCGGAGATGTTGATGACCACACGCTCGCAGCAGTCGTGGTCGTTGTGGTCGTCGTCGGGCGGATAGGGGTCCTGCGGGTGGCCCGGCAGGGTGGAGGTGTCCTCCATGTTCTCCGTGGACACCACGGTCATCCTTCCTGCTAGGTGGAGGACAGGAAGTGGATGAGTAGGTGGTGTTTGAGGGGGGAAGGAGATCCTACAGACGCCAGAGGATGTGCAGAGGGTCCATCATCATCATCATCATCTCTGCGCTGAAGGTTTCCCGGTTCTGCACCTGGACAGTAAAAACAAAGAGTTCAGGCTCCTCCTGCAGCGGCGGGATTTTACCGCAGTAAGTTTCACTCTCCATCCTGAGACCTACCTGAGCCTGAGAGGTGTCTTCTCTCTGCGCACCTTCCTCTGCGCAGCTCGAGCTTTAATATCGCTTTACAGAAGCTGTGAAATATTAATGCAGCATGATGTCTCGGTCCACATCCTCCTGGTGTCGGCTTTCAGCGTCCATCCGAACTGCAGAAAATCCCGGCTGACATGTTCCCAAATCATGCCGAGGAGGAAGAGGAGGAAGATGAGGAGCTGACGGGAGGACCGAACCCTGCAGCGTCAGCACAAAGCAGCAAAAACAGGCGCAGATCCGAGCAGAACCGAACCGGTCCGCTAATTTGGAAGCATATTGCAGGATTTCATGAGGAGGGAAAGTGAGGAAGGAGGGAGGGCGCGAGGAGGAGGGAGGAGGGGGGAGTTCGACGCAATGCAGACACACTGTACAGAACAGTTGGACCTACAGTACCGGCTGCGGGTCGAACCGGACCTCCTGTCAGAGGAGGGGGACTGTTTGTCCCCCGCTGGGACCCGGACTCACTAGACCTTCTCTGATGGTCGGTCCGGTTCCGCTCCGCAGAACTCCAACAAATCCGAATCCAAAACCAGCGGACCGAACCGAACAGAACCTCATCTTTAACCCGAGAACAATTTGTGACAGACTGAATGTAAATATCCCGCTGTTACCATGGCAACAGGAGGGCGGTCAGATCAATAGACCTGACTGTAAAAATAGCCTAATAAAAAAGGTAACGGATTAAATTGATTTTATCAAACAAACAACAAATAAACACAAATTATTTGAAATAAATCAGCTCTGAGGTCAGAATAAATCAAAATGTGAGTTTTTTTCTGTTTTATTCAGTTTAGTTACATATTTAGTTACCTTATATGACAAAACATCTCACGAAGCATGGATTTAAACAAAGATCTCAGTAATTTCATTTCTGATTCAAGATGGCCGCCACAGCTAACAGCACAGTTCAGCTGATTCATAGAAACTGAGCTAAAACTTGGTGTGGTAGTAGCTGAGAGTCATCCCGAGCACCACAAGTGTTTTATTAAGCAAACAGAACCAGATCAACCAGGTCCAGTTCTATCAGATCCAGATCACTGAGTGTTTAAAGTTTACCTTTTATTAAATTAAAAACAAAAACAGAATCAGAATTAATAAAGAACTGTTAATGTTCTGATGTTTCAAACTGGTCCTGTTTGGATCCACAGTCTGGACCTTGAATCAGAACCGCTCAGTTTAAATGAGACTCAGAGAATAAGTTTAATCAGAATTAAAACTGGTTTAAACACCTGATTCAATTTGGGTGTGTGACTCTGAACACAGAGGAAGTGAAATGTTTGACCAATCAGAATCTGATTATGTCAACATGTTATAAATCTGCTGAGTCATCCTGAGCCGGACGTCCTCCGTTCTGATGAAGGACGAACTCTATTTATATCAAAGTCTGGTTTGTTAGAGTCCGACAGCTGGCCCAGCTCCGCCTGCATTCCTCCACACTAAATTTAAGATCTGTGGAGAACACAGGAGCAGTCACACTGTGACCTTTGACCCCAGGGGTTTGAAACAAAGGGGACCAGCTCCTGTTGGTTTATTCTCACTTTATTCTTCTGATTTGCTCCGTTTGATGTCTGCGTGTTCTGTCTTTTGATTGGTTGGTGGAAACTCGGCGGTGACCTCTGGACCCGGCGGACGACCTCAGCTGGACGACGCACGAAGAGGATGAGGTGGCATCATGTGAACACCTGAGCAGGAAACAGCTGAACTGACGCCGTGATGCGTTCAGGAACCTCCTTACAAAAGAGCTGCTGCCGGGATCAGCCGGGTGTCGGGTTACAGATGCAGCGGGAGCTGAAGATAGGTCTTTAAAACCCCTTGTTAAAGCCAACGGAAAGTCCAATGAGGAAGTGGGCTTTCAGCCAATCAGCTGCCGGCGTGTCCTTTCCTTGGATCTGTCAAATATGGAGGGTTAACGTTTCAGATTCACCTTGTTAGCTGCGGCTCAGAGCAGCCGAAGTTTTAATCCCGAGGCAAAAGTTTAAATAGCAACAGAAATAGAAAAATGTGATTGGTTAGCATTCGGTGTGTTGGGGTTGACTGTCTGCTACTACCACACCCAGCTTAATAATCAGCCAAACTGAGCTGTAGCTGTTTGTGTTGGTTAACTGTGGCGGCCATCTTGAGTTGTAGATGTTCATCCAATGATTACTTTTCAATAAAATCTGTCCACTGGTTGTTTAGATATATTGCTAACAGACAAAGCCTTACATGATCACCCGCTGTCTTAAAGGCAGGTGATCATGTAATAATGACAGACTCTTATTTTGAAAAATAAACACACGGTAAAGTTTTCAGAAATCCCAAACTTTTATTTTTGATCTTTTTGTTTGTTTGAAAAGTTAACTCAAAGTTCTGATCTGGACTAAATTATCATCCAACCATCATCCATCCAGCAGGTTGTTGGTTCACAGATGAAGGAGTGAAAGCAGCAGCTGTTGTTATGTAATACCTGAGCAGCTATTTACATTCCTGCAGGGGGGCTCAAGCTCTGCCCTTCAAGACCAACACATGGCCCCTGGGGGGCCGACTTCAGGGACCTTTTATTAGAGTCCAGAGGACAGAGACATGGGACAGAGACAGGATGATTTCTACTGTGACAAAAATCAGATTTCAGATTCTGAGTTCTAAATTTGACTTTTAGATCCAAAAATAGACTTTTTACCAGAGCTCACATGATAACATCCGAACCCGCTCCCAGAAGAACAGATCAGAGGATGGACGGCAGAGGACTGATGGGGTCAGAGGTCAGAGGTTGCACACACAGAGTTTTCTCTTCAAACAGAACCTGTGGTACCATCAGAACCTCCTGCTGCTCACAGGTCAGCAAGTTCTTCCAAGTTCCAACTTCTAGTTTCCAAACAGAGACAGTCTGAGGCTGGGAGTCACCATGGCAACCAGCTGGTTCTGGATTTCAGTTTACCAAGATGGCTGCCTAAACAATCATCCCCCCCCCCAGTCCCTCCTCTGGACACGTTCAACATATACCCAAACCTCCTCTGGACATGTCCAATTTACCAGGTCCAGGACCGAGTTGCAGGTCCAGGTCCAGGTTGCAGGTCCAGAGCTGGATTGTGTGAATAAACACATGTGAAGACCATGGAGTCGTGCAGCAGGAAGTCCGGTTCTGGTTCTGGTTCTCCTGAGCTCCAGGTGAGGAGCTGTCAGATTGGATCTTTGCTGAAAATGGAAGATGTTGGTGCAGAACTTCTACCTGTTCCACCTGTAACAGACCCATTCACGTATCGGACGATGTACTGACCTGTTCACCGTCTGAGTGGGAAATATAATCTGCTAACAGAAACCAACATTACTGTAAACAAACAAACAAACAAACCCGAGGAGCTGGAGGTTCTCCTGGGAGCTTCAGGGTCTCAGGTGTTCCGCGTCACACTGATTCAGCTGCACAGCAATCCAACAGGCAACAGGACACCGCCCATATTTGGTCAATGACATGAAGGAAGTGCCTACAGTTTAAATAAAATTAAAACAAGTCTGGTTTCCTGTTTTTTGGGCGGTCAGTGAACACGTCAATAATTATCCAGTACTAAAAGTTTGTTCACATCTGCAGAAAGCTGGATTCTCTACCTGAGGCCTTCAGGTAACCTGCAGCTTGGACCAATCGGAAACCTCCATGCATTTAGCATGAAGCTGGATTTTAGCCTCTATGCTAAGCTAAAGCTAACACCTCGGATCATTAATTAAAACAGTGTCTCCATCTTCTCCTCTTTTTGAAAACCAAAATGTTTGGTTTTTCAGGAGCTGCCATGTTGTATTTCTGAAACCACACCCTTTACGCAGAAGCCCCGCCTACACACCTCTAACTGGCTGCCAATCACACAGTAACTTGACAGCTTTAAACTTCGAAAGAAATCATGAAAATTACATATTTGGACAAACAGCTGCAACAAATAAATAAATAAATGGTAGTGACTAAAATTAGTAAAATATTATTATTTGTTATAATCAAACATACTTTGGATCCGTTGTCTTGACTACAGGAAGGAGGGGACTAACGAGGATCCGGTTAAATAAACAAACAAAACAAAACAAAACAAATGCCTGAAGTGGTTTTATGGAAACGCTGATTCAAGGTGGAGGGGTGGGGCTTAGAACTGCCACCACTAGAGGTCGCTGGTCCTTTGTGGCTCTGGTGGTCCGGACCTGTGGAGATGACTCCCACTCCCACAGACACAATGCATGATGGGAAACGGTCCTCGGAGCTGATGTGATGTGACTTCAGCTTTTATCAGCTCCAGGTGCTACAGCCATCAGACTAATGAACCAGTTCAAGTTTCCAACTCGAGGCTCGGGACCCTGCAGGGACTTGGTGATAAATTTAAACGGTCACAAGAAAATAACGAGAAAACATTCAGACAGTTTGATATTTCCCTCTGTGAGGCAGGAGATCATTTTATTTATTTGTTTGTTTTTAGAGGATCCGATCAGCTGACTGAACTAGAACCAGTTGAACAGGTCCGGGACCACCCTGAAGTTACAAGAAATCATCATTAAGAAGATTTCTTTGATCCTGCAGAGAAAATCTATGAAACAGCTAAATTTATTCAATTCATTCGGTGCTGCAGGGCGTTACATTATCACCCACCTTGCAGCTAAAAGGGCTCAGAGTTGGTCAGTTTACCGAGGTGAATCTGCAACGATTCAGGTTCTGAGTCACCTGACCCAGGGGAGAGCCAGGTGACGTGACCACGTCCCCGCTCAGATTAACAGGTGGCGGCCATCTTTAAATGGACTGGAGTGGGGTGGGATTAGGGGCTTATCGACGAAGTGAAGATTAGTCGTCTAACAGCTTCTGTGACAAAGCTGAGCCTCAGCTGAACTCTTCACCTTCAGCTCATCCTGATTGGGTTGTATCAGCTAAAAGAACAGAATCGAGCCACAAACAGCTGAAACTAGAAGATTTTAGTCCTCCTAAAGAACCTGAGACTGGGATTAGGTGGTCCACATCAAGTCACAAATCTGAGTCTTTTTTGGTCAGAGAGCTGTGAATCTTTTGGTCACAAAGCTGTGAGTCTTTTGGTCACAAAGCCGTGAGTGTTTTGGTCACAAAGCTGTGAGTCTTTAGGTCACAGAGCTGTGAGTCTTTTGATCACAGAGCTGTGAGTCTTTTGATCACAGAGTTGTGAGTCTTTTGGTCACGAAGCTGTGAGTCTTTAGGTCACAAAGCTGTGAGTGTTTTGGTCACGAAGCTGTGAGTCTTTAGGTCACAAAGCTGTGAGTGTTTTGGTCACAGAGCTGTGAGTCTTTTGGTCACGAAGCTGTGAGTCTTTAGGTCACAAAGCTGTGAGTGTTTT
>JAVKLF010000053.1:13407464-13417684 GCA_034783495.1 Millerichthys robustus | reverse complement strand
GGACTCAAAACTGTGATTGGAGAGTTACCTCCAGCCTCCAGCGGTAAAAACACTCCAGATCCACAACACGATACCACAAGTACATGTCCACAACACGATACCACGAGTACAGGTCCACAACACGATACCACGAGTACAGGTCCACAACACGATACCACGAGCACGATACCACGAGTACAGGTCCACAACACGATACCACGAGCGCAGGTCCACAACACGATACCACGAGTGCAGATCCACAACACGATACCACGAGTACAGGTCCACAACACGATACCACGAGTGCAGGTCCACAACACGATACCACGAGCACAGGTCCACAACACGATACCACGAGCACGATACCACGAGTACAGGTCCACAACACGATACCACGAGCACGATACCACGAGCACAGGTCCACAACACAGGGTTTTGAACAATGTAGGACTGGATCGTGTTTTAGATAAATTAGTTGATAAATTAGTTTTTTAGGAGGTATGTTATTCTCTACCTTTGTCCACCTCAGGCTCGGCTTTAGCTGCAAGTGTTTGTAAGAAAATAACGGGGCGACTGACGAGCGCCATCGCCAAACAGGAAGACGTGTCTGTGCAGCTGGAGGCGCTCGACATCATGGCCGACATGCTCTGCAGGTACAGAAGCGTGATTGCCCGCTGAGAAAAAACCCAGAGGCATGGTGGGAAAAATCTGCCCTGTGGTTGAGTTCAGCGCAGCTTCTTCCTCTTTATGGTGAACTGTTTGCTTTTAAGTGAATTATTTTCACACGTTCATCGGAGAAATGAACAAAACCTTTTATTTCTTTTCATCCATTGATTGTTAAACAATCATTTTGCTCCTTGTAATGTTTTGCAAAAGTAACAAAAGGCCAAAATAGGCTTTTAGTTAGTGTTTTGCTTCTTTTAGCTTTAAAAAGCCAGTTTTATCAGGTTCTTTCTCTGGTTAAACCTGAATTATTTGTAAATATTGAAAGTGTTTTTTTGTTTGTGCAGACAGGGCGGCCTGTTGGTGAACTTCCATCCCTCCATCCTCAGCTGTCTGCTCCCTCAGCTCACCTCTCCCAGACTGGCTGTCAGAAAGGTGAGTCTGACCTTTGACCTTTGACACAGACGAGGGCTCTCCGTTCCGGCTGCTGAGTTTTTAAAAATTTATTTATTGGTCTCCTTTCTGTTTTCAGAGGACCATCATGGCTCTGGGCCACCTGGTGATGTCCTGTGGGAACCTGGTCTTTATCGACCTGATCGAGCACCTCCTGACGGAGCTGGGGAGGAACGACAACATGTCCACCACCCGGACCTACATCCAGTGCACGGCAGCCATCAGCAGACAGGCGGGACACCGGATCGGTGAGATGGACGGAGGAGCGGCGGCTGGTTGTGCCGTCGAACAAGGAGCTGACCTTTGACCTGTGTGTTCAGGAGAGTATCTGGAGAAGATCATCCCCCTGGTGGTGAAGTTCTGTAACGTGGATGATGATGAGCTCAGAGAGTACTGCATCCAGGCCTTCGAGTCCTTCGTCAGGAGGTGAAAGCTTCACTCAGCCCGACTGGGTTCACTCTTCTTCTTTTTCTTTTTGTTTATTTTTGTTTGTTTGTAGATGTCCTAAAGAAGTTTACCCCCACGTTCCCACCATTATCTCCATCTGCCTGCGCTACCTGACCTACGACCCCAATTACAACTTTGATGATGAAGACGAGGACGACAATGCCATGGACGCTGAGCAGAACGATGAAGACTACCAGGGTAGCCGATAACAGCCAGACTTTACCTGAAGGATGTAGTTTCTACCAGCAGGAAGCTGAACTTCCTGTGTCTCTGTTCAGGAAGTGACGACGAGTACAGCGACGATGATGACATGAGCTGGAAGGTCCGGAGGGCGGCAGCCAAATGTTTAGACGCCGTTGTTTCGACCCGTCACGAGATGCTGCCGGAGTTTTATCGCTCCGTCTCCCCTGCGCTTGTCTGCCGCTTCAAGGTACGTCCGAAGTGTCACTTGGTGTTCTCGCTCCCGTCCCGCAGCGGTAATCTGACACTGGTGTGTTCAGGAGAGGGAGGAGAACGTGAAGGCGGATGTTTTTCACGCCTACCTGTCGCTGCTGAAGCAGACCAGGCCGGCTCAGAGCTGGTTGACTGATCCGGACGCCATGGAGCAAGGAGAAACACCGCTAACGATGCTGCAGAGTCAGGTGAGGACAACTCTTTGATCTTCGTCAAATTAAGATTTTCACCTCAAAACTCAAACGTTAAATAAACAGGATTCAGAACTTTGGTCAAAGGTGCTCCAGTGCTTTATACTTCCTGTTAAATTAAATTGATTTATTTGTCCAAATAAAAAACTACAGACAACTTTTCTTTTATGAAGGGCAGCAATTTTAATGATGGATTGAAACCATTGACCCAGTGGTTGCAGTGTCTTTGTTGTGCAGCAGGTGGTGCTGTTGCTCACTTTGGTGTCTGACAGGAAACCCTCAGAATCCGCTGACAGGAAGTAGAATCTTTGTTTGATGTGGTTCTGCCTCTGCAGGTTCCCATGATCGTTAAAGCTCTTCACAAGCAGCTGAAGGAGAAAAGTGTAAAAACTCGTCAGTGTTGCTTCAACATGCTGACAGAGCTGGTGAACGTCCTCCCAGGAGCGCTGACTCAGCACATCCCCGTTCTGATACCAGGTAGCAAAGCTCCGAGCAGCTCCTGAGATCCGGTTTGTGGTTTTTAAAGGCGAGTAGAGAGACGTGGACGTTTGTCTCTTTCAGGAATCATCTTCTCTCTGAACGACAAGTCCAGCAGCTCCAACCTGAAAATCGACGCCTTGGCCTGCCTCCACGTCATCATGGTCACACACCCCGCCCACGCCTTCCACGCCCACGTCCCCGCCCTCGTCCCGCCCGTGGTGGCGTGCGTAGGAGACCCCTTTTACAAGATCACCTCAGAGGCTCTGCTCGTCACCCAGCAGCTCGTTAAGGTGGGAGTCGAACCTGCGACCCATGCAGGTTTGTTGTCGCAGCTGACAGCTGTTTTTTTTTTGTCTTCTCCAGGTGATCCGACCTTTAGATAACCAATCAGAGGGCTCCGACAGCTTTGACCCCTCCCCTTACATAAACGACTTGTTCACCTGCACAATCAAGCGCTTGAAGGCCGCAGACATCGACCAGGAGGTTAAAGAACGAGCCATTTCCTGCATGGGACAGATCATCTGTAACCTAGGTAACCACCACCCCACAGGATGTGATGTCATCAGCTGCAGGTTTTAACTTCCTGATTATTTGGTTCTATAGGTGACCGGCTGCCCAATGAGCTCGCAGGAACTCTGCTGATCTTTCTAGAACGCCTGAAGAACGAGATCACGCGGCTGACGACAGTCAAAGGTAAGCTCCGCCTCCTCGTGAACCCACAGAAAGGCAATGAGGCTTCGAAACATGAAGGATGACTTTGTGTTTGCAGCTCTGACGCTGATCGCTGGCTCGCCGCTGAAAATCGACCTGAGGCCGGTTCTCCCCGACGCCGTTCCGATCCTCGCCTCCTTCCTGAGGAAGAACCAGCGAGCCCTGAAGCTCTGCACGCTGGCTGCTCTGGACATCCTGCTCAGAAACTACAGGTAACCTGTCAGCCCCGCCCACCGGTCAGCTCCGCCTCCTCCCGCAGCTCACCGTCTGTCCCTGCTCCTCAGCTCCGCAGTGACCCCCGTCATGGTGGACGCCGTCCTGGCCGAGCTGCCCCCCCTCATCTCAGAGAGCGATATGCACGTGTCTCAGATGGCGCTGAGCTTCCTGTCCACGCTGGCCGTGACGCACCCGTCCTCACTGGGTCAGCTGAGCGGAGGGAACATCCTGCAGCAGCTCATCGCGCTGGTCCGATCCCCGCTGCTGCAGGGAGGCGCGCTCGCCGCCATGCTGGACTTCTACCAGGTACCGCTGCGTCTGAAGCCGACTGGACTCTGTGACCTTGAGTTGTAACTCTGTGTTTGTTCAGGCGCTGGTGGCCACAGACACGCCTGGTCTGGGCTACATGGACCTGCTGAGGATGCTGACGGGTCCGGTTTACTCTCAGAGCACCGCCCTGCCTCACAAACAGGCCTATTGCTCCATCGCTAAATGTGTCGCCGCTCTGACCCGAGCCTGTCCCACCGAGGGGCCCGCTGTGGTCGGACAGTTCATCCAGGTGAGTCCGCGGACCCAGAACCTGTAACACTCTGTACCGGTGTGATGAACTCCTGTGTTCTCTATTAGTGTTTTGAAAGAGAAACTTTACTAGCCTTCACAATAAAAGCTTAAAAAAATGAAGCTACTACTTTAACTTAGTTTATTTATCCATCTGATTTACAGTTTCTCATTTTATTAAAAGTCTGTCCTGTTTTTTTTGCCCGCTGACATTAAAGATGGCGATCATGTAACTGAAGACAACACAAGCTCAAACTTTAAATTTGTTTTGCTGTGCGGCTGACAGGATGTGAAGAACAGCCGCTCCACAGACTCCATCCGGCTGCTCGCTCTGCTCTCGCTGGGTGAGGTGGGACACCACATGGACCTGAGCAGTCAACCGGAGCTGAAGACCGTCATCCTGGACGCTTTCTCTTCCTCCAGTGAAGAGGTGACTCCACAGCTGGAACTTCCCCTTTTAAAACCTGTTTAGTTTTGTTTTTAAATGACGTTTGAACTCGTGGTTGTGTCTCAGGTGAAGTCTGCGGCTTCGTACGCGCTCGGCAGCATCGCGGTGGGGAACCTCCCGGAGTATCTGCCCTTCGTCCTGCAGGAGATCTCCTCGTCCAAGAGGCAGTACCTGCTGCTGCACTCGCTCAAAGAGATCATCAGTGAGAACCGCACGTCTTCACCGGTCGGCTCGCGCGGCCGTGCTTTTAACGTGTTTGTGCGTCCGTGTCCAGGTTCGGCGTCCGTGTCGGGCCTGAAGCCGTACGTGGAGTCGGTTTGGACTCTGCTGCTGAAACACTGCGAGTGTCAGGAGGAGGGAACCAGGAACGTGGTGGCCGAGTGTTTAGGCAAACTGACGCTGATCGACCCCGAAACGCTGCTGCCCCGCCTCAAAGGATACCTGCTGTCAGGTGAGGTGTCAGCCGACGGAGAAACTTTTAAACTTACCCGCTGATGTTCGTCTCATCGGTTTGCCGGCTCCTGCCTGCAGGTTCGTCATACGCCAGGAGCTCCGTGGTGACGGCGGTGAAGTTCACCATCTCTGATCAGCCGCAGCCCATCGACCCGCTGCTGAAGAGCTGCATAGGTACCTGCAGAAACAAGAACATAGAACCGATTATTTTACCACACGGTTAAAAGAAATGTGTTGTCGACCAGGTTAAATGATCATAAAATTAGGTTCATCGTTGATAATAATAATCTGTCTTTTAAAAAAGCTAAAATATGAAGTAGGGATCATTTATCTTCATTTATTTTCTTTAAGGAAACTGAAAATTTAAAAATCCAGGTTTTTATTCTTTTCAAGGCAAAAACAACAGCAAAAAAGTAATTAAAAATTTTCTCTGTAGTTAAAATAAAACAAAAATCTGTTTAACCTTACTGTGAGGGAAATAAAACTGAACATTTTCAAATTATTGGAGAAACAGATCCTGCCCTCTGATTGGTTGTTGTTTGTCCTCAGGTGACTTCCTGAAGACGCTGGAGGACCCGGACCTGAACGTGCGTCGGGTCGCCTTGGTAACGTTTAACTCTGCCGCCCACAATAAGCCCAGCCTGATCCGAGACCTGCTGGACTCGGTTCTACCGCAGCTTTACAACGAGACCAAAGTGAGGAAGGAGCTGATCCGAGAGGTGAGGACGGCGTGGGCGGCGGCTCGTATCCGCAGGTGGGCGGGGCTCGGCGGCCTGACGGTGGTCTTGGTTCTGTGCAGGTGGAGATGGGTCCGTTCAAACACACGGTGGACGACGGGCTGGACCTGAGGAAGGCTGCCTTCGAGTGCATGTACACCCTGCTGGACAGCTGCCTGGACCGACTGGACATCTTTACCTTCCTGAACCACGTGGAGGACGGCCTGAAGGACCACTACGACATCAAGGTCCGTTCACGGGCGGAGCGGGGTGGGGCGTCTTATCAGCTGAGGTCCGGGTTCTTACAGCCGCTGTGTGTTGGGTTCTAGATGCTGACGTTCCTGATGCTGGCCAGACTGTCGTCACTTTGTCCCAGCGCTGTCCTGCAGAGACTGGACAGACTGGTGGAGCCGCTCCGAGCCACCTGCACCACCAAGGTACCCAGCTTCCGACCTGCGGCGGTAAACCGTGTGCTGACCACCAGGTTTGACCGGAACTCTCCTCTCTGCAGGTGAAGGCCAACTCTGTGAAACAGGAGTTCGAGAAGCAGGACGAGCTGAAGAGGTCGGCGATGCGAGCAGTCGTGGCGCTGCTGACCATCCCTGAGGCCGAGAAGTCGCCGCTGATGTCAGAGTTCCAGTCCCAGATCTCGTCCAATCAGGAGCTGGCGGCCATCTTCGACTCCATCCAGAGAGACTCCAGCTCCGCCAACATGGAGTCCATGGACACCAGCTAAAGCAACGCGGACTGAGAGAATATCCCATGATGCAACATGGCACCACCCCGCTGCTGGAGCGCCAAACCCTGCAGCATGTTTCCATAAAGACAGGACACACACACACACAAACACACACACACACACACACACACACACACACACACACACACACACACCCTCTCCTCGCGATCGATCGTTCCATGATGCATTGCACTGATTTCTGCAGTTGGGAAAGACTGACGGATGGACGGCTCACACAGACGGACAAAAAGGACAAAAATCCAAGAAAAGTAAAAAAAAAAAAATATATTCTAGAAAAATATTTTCCATTTGAGGCTCTTCATAAGATCTTATTGGCTGAGCTCTCTGTTCATTCTTTTTTATTTCTTTTCATAATTCCAGGATGTTCCACAGGTACTGTAACCTGATTGGCTGCTGCTGAGTGACTGACAGTTAGCGTGTTATCTTGAATGGACCAATGGGAAAACATTTTACAGCCTCTCCTGCCTGAGGCTGTGGCGACCAATAGGAGAAGGGCTCGTTTTGCTTTTTTGTTTTTTCAGTCGATGATGTAGGTAACCAATAGGAGGCTTTGGGGCGAGAACAAATGGGCGAGGCTTCACAGTATGTGGACCAATCAGCATCTCTTATTTTCCCCCGATTCAGTATTTCTGCCCTCGGCTTCTTCTCTCCCCAGAGGGAAGAGGATGGACCACTGGACCAGGTCCCACCTGACCTGACCGGACTGGATTTATATCAGCTGTTGCCATGGTAACGTGGTACCACATGTAACAGTTTTATTTTCTGTGGGCCCAGACCAGTTGGAAGCGGTTCGGTTTGGTCAGCTGTTTACTTGTTGTCCTGCAAGTTAGTTATTATTTTTCTAATGTGGTTAAACCAGTCTAAACCTGGTTTAATCTGGTTCAGTCTGGTCCTGTCCGGTCAGGACACTCCTGCTGTTTATCGCCAAGAAAAAAAAACAAAATAAAAAGGTCCATTTCTGCCTGCCTTCACGTTCTGACTGTTTTATTTGTTTGTGTGAAGATTAGTGTTCTTTTTACATCCAATAAAAATAAAACCATTCATTAAGAATGGACTTAACCTGGAGAATAACAGAATGACCAACATTTCCACGGAACCAACAGTACAAAATAAGTTTGGTGAATCAGCTAAAGGTTGACACTGCACAGGAAGGAGTTGGGAAATCTGTTTCCTTTCATGAATAAACTCTCAGTAACCTGCAGATCATCATGATTCACTGCGGAGACGCCTGTGAGGACTCAGGTCATTCAGAGGGAAAAACTTGCTGCTCAATATGATCAACATTTCCAGCGACACACAAGTGCTCTTCAGAGAGAAAACCGTTGGGGGGTGGGGCGTTCGGAGACTCCCTCAGGAATCCTCCTCACATTTTGTCTCCCAACAGATTCAGGTTTTAATCACACGGATTCCTTCTTTTACAGGATCCTCAGAACAAACAGTCCAAACTAAAATTCGTTGCAATGACGTACCTGTGTCTGTTAGCAAAATATCTCATGGGCCACTAGACGAAGTTAAATGAAACGCTGAACTTGTCTACGACTGATTAGCCCAATCAAAATGGCTGCTGTGGCTAATCGTAAACAAAATAATTTTGACAGATGTTGAGCTAACATTTGGTGTGGTAGTAGCTGACAGTCATCCCCAGCACATGCATGATCTTTGAAACTTTATCATGCAAGGAATGATACTTATATTTCCTCTTGTCCATTTTGTTTAGTCTCATAGTAAGCAGAAGGGTTAGATGTAGTGTATGTTTCCCACCAGCAGAGGGAGCCAGACCTAACTTTAATTCAAGTTTTTGACTCGAGTCAAGACATTAAGGTAAATACAATTATAATTTGTCAGATCAGATGGGTTCTTATAGGACATGCTGACGTCACATCCTCACAGGTCAGAATCAGGACCCAACTTCCTGTTCATTTAGCTCCTCTGATTGGCTGCTTTAATGAAACAGAGGGCAAACAAACCAAGTCATGCTCGTTGATCCGTTTTTTTAGCGATGGCTGAACATGCTGCTGATTTTTTTTACTGTTTGAAGCTCAGTGATTTATTCTGCTCTAGTGGACTGCCTCAGAACTGGGCCTCCCAGTCTGCAGAGGGGATGAGATCAGAATTGGCTAAAAACCCAGAGTCCAGAGTGATTAAAACTCAGGAGGGGGTATTAAAATGATTTATGTTGAGGGCAATCATCTATCAGCCAATCAGAACACCAAAACACAGGTTTTATATGCTTTAGTAAAGAAAACTCAGAGCAGCTATGTCCTGGATGAGTTTTGATGCATGAACTGTTATCAGAGCTAAAATAAACTTTTAGTATGAATGCTGACTCAGCATTTCAAAACTTTCAACAGGAAGACAAGTTTCAGTCCTGAAGTGTCTTCCCGTTTATTTTCTGTTAGACACTCTAGGCGTTTAGAGGAAGTGTGTGTGAGTCGAAGGGAAGCTGGTTGGGTGGAGGGTGACTCCTTCCTGTTTGGGTGGAGCATCACGTGTCGAGGCATGTTCACATCAACACGCTCCGGCCCGCTTCTCACTGCAGAGAAGTTTAAACAAACTGTTTTACAGAGTTTCAGCTGTCACGCTTTTAGCTGCTCTCATCAAAATGTTCATCTCATTACTAGTTTTTGTCATTTTCATACTTTTTAAAATAGCCTACTTATTTGGAAATATACGTCCCACAAACATTTCTTTAATTTCTTATAAACTTTGTTCTCTTTAAAATGTGCTTCAGCTACAGCTCTATGTCTGTAGTCTACCATTCTGCTACTTTTAGCTTTTAACTAGCATTTTGTTATTAGTATCTTTACCTTTTATTACTTGTAGCTACTAGCTACCTTGTTGTTACTTTTGCTTTTAGCTTACTTTTTGCTGTTTTAGCTAATGTTTTGCTACTTCAGGTTAGTACTATGCTTAAAGTTTTTTTCAGTGTTCCTACAGAAATTTATTAAAACATAGAAACTTATAATAAACAAATAACATTTTCACTTTCTGATTCTAAACAAAAAGTAATCAGGTGAATTTTTCTGACGTCTGATTGGACAATTAAATTCACATTTATTCAAATAAATCTGAAAATAAACTAAAACTTAATATTACTTAATTAAAAAAAAAATAATGCTAAGCTGGTTTTACTCTGCAGGAAGCGCGAAATAAGTAAAACGTCACAAGAAGAAAAAAAAGAGCTTCGAGCTAAGTTTTTAGAAGATAGAGCAAAACCGGAAATACACCTGCTATGCTTTCAAAATAAAAACAAATTTAATCGTGATTTTCCTGTAATTCGTGTGACGTTTATGTTTTCGTTAATAATTTGTATAATAGAGTAAATACAATTTTTGAAATTGTTAAACTTAATTGTTACACATCCGAAACAAAACTTTTAACATATTTACAATATCCAATTATTTTTGAACTCACAAGTCATTAAAAGTGTTAATTGCAACAAAGTTAGGTTTAGTTATTTTCAAAAGACTAAAAACTAGACTACCTGTACTTAAATGTAGTGAAGTTATTTGTTAATTATTTATTTTCAACTAAAGAAGGAAGAATACTTAAAAAAATAAGTTCAAGATTTAGGTCATACTTATATTTTTTTATAAGGATGAGGTTTTAAAATTTAGTAAGTAAGTAAGTAAACTTTATTTCTATAGCACCTTTCACAGATATAAAATCACAAAGTGCTTTACAACAAGATC
>JAVKLF010000053.1:13353772-13365232 GCA_034783495.1 Millerichthys robustus | reverse complement strand
TCAGAGAGGCCGTTCCTCCCAATCACGCCCCTCCAGGTCACACTGTCATTACCCACGTGAGCATTGAAGTCCCCCAGTAGAATAAAGAAGTCCCCAGCTGGAGCACCTTCCAGCACCCCCGCTAAAGACTCCAAAAAGGTAGGAACAACTATTCGGTCCATAGGCAAAAAATACCGTCAGAGCCCATCCCCCCACCCTAAGGCGCAGGGAAGCTACCCTCTCATCTACCAGGGAAAACTCCAACACACGACACCAAGTTGGGGGGCCAAAAGTAGACCCACACCAGCTCAGCGCCTCTCACCGTGACCAACTCCAGAAAAAAATAAAGTCCAGCCCCTCTCGAGGAGATTGGTTCCAGAACCCATGCTGTGCGTTGAGATGAGCCCAACTATATCTAGTTGTGGTGGGCCCACAGGAAGGTAAACCCATGTAGCTCGTTCAGGTTGAGCCCGACTGGGTCCCATGGGTAGAGACCCGGCCACCAGGCGCTCGCTAATGAGCCCCTCCCTCAGGCCTGGCTGCAGGGAGGGGCCCCGGTAACCCACGTCCAGGCAGGGGTTCAGAACACACAGGTTCCTTCATGTTTTTTATCTATAGGAGTCTTCCGAATCGTTCTTTGTCTGGCCTGTCCCCTAGAACCAATCTGCCTTGGGAGACCCTACCGGGGGGACAACGCCCCCGACAGCATAGCTCCCAGGATCATTCAGGCACACAAACTCCTCCACCATGATAAGGTGACAATTCAAGGAGAACTATTTATTTCTCATATTTAAAATGCTTTTTAACAGTCTCAGAACCTTGAAACCCAAATATCACCAAACAAAAAGACACAAAAGAGACCTTTAACACCATCAGAGCACTAAAACATCAATGTGATTTAGAAAATAAAGTTTATACTGAACACGTTCACTGGACATGATTTTGTAGAAAAAATGAAAAAATAATTAGAATTGAAGCAACAACAAAAAAGAGTGATGGATGTTATTCAACATGGAACCTTTGAAGTAAAATATGTCCACCTTCTTCAAATAATGATGCAAAACAGATCAAATGTTTCAAAAATAAGTACAAATGTGTGATTATATCAGGTTCAAATGGATTACAGATTAAATATGAAGTAATTTTTCTATGAAACAACAAAAAAACATCCACACCAGGGGGTGCTGTGTTTACTGTTTACTGAACAGAGTAATGAACAGTCAGCAGATGTTTGTAGCTGGAGGCCGTTCTACAGTCAAAGTTTTTTTTAATTTTGATGTTTTTTTTTGTCCTAATAAGGCTGAGATGTGTTGAAATGAAACATTTTGATATGAAGACAGATGGCGCTGTTTTGAAATTAAAATAAAAACAAACTGGGAAAGAAATGAGTACAAAAAAGATATTTTTAATTAATGTCTCCAGATGAGAGCAGAATAAACTAAATATCAAAAGAAGAAGTTAAGACAACCGGTGATTAGTAAGAATTAACAACTTCAACTATTTAAAATAAACAGGCATTCATAGTTTTTAACAAAGAGCTTAGTGTTCACACAGCCTTTGAGTAAGTAAATGGATAAAATAAGATATCATTACAAAGACCTTTTTTCATCATCTCAGATGGAAATAAAGTCAGAGTTAGATCTGTAGCTGGGCGGTTCGGGTTTTCTGTGGCAGCGCTTCTTAAATAGGCCAGTGGTGCACGATGATGCGTTCGGGCACACCATGATGCTCCCCGAGTGCATCTTCATGACTCGCTGTTCAGACATGAGTCACACATTCTTCACCAAGTCGTAAAAAATGGAGGAGTAACCCCCCAAACAACAAGAATACACATAAATAAAAAAAACCTCATAGTACAGTAAAACCAATAAAAATGATCCAAAGGTTTGACCTCTGGTCTGAAAGGTGAAGTTATCTCATCAGGATCGCTGTTGGAAGATGAACAGACATGTCGGACATGTCCCTGACCCACTTATTGGAACTGGTGCAGAGATCTGCACATGACCACAAGCAGACCAGACCTACTTACCTACTTTCAGAGGAGGGGTTAGTAAAAACCAGAGCAGAGACACAAACAAGACAATTTATTGTTCTCCTCACTTCAGATCACAGTCACTCTGTGACGCGGGACACGAAACAGGTGGAGGACAACTTGGACGGGTAGAGGTATGCACGTCAAATAAGAGGGATGAAAGTCAGCCGAAGAAAGACAGAGTCCAGGTGTGTGATTGAGAGGGAGGAAGGTGGACCAGAACCAAAGGTCCAGGACTACAAGGACTTAGGAAGAGTGATGAAGAGGGCAAGAAAAGCGGCTCAGTGAGACGAGCTGATTTGTCTGGTTTGGAGACAGGGACAAAAAGACAGTTGACAGAACTGGACGTGTCAAAGCTGAAGATGTTGGAGTTCTTCTCAGGAGAGCCAAGGAAGGAGAAGATTATGAGATCATTAGAGGTCCAGCACGGGTCCACCCAGGACATGAAGTTAGAGACCAGACTGAGATGGTTTGGACATGTCCAGAGGAGGGACAGAGGGTATATTGGTAGAAAGATGTTAGAGATTCAGCTGCATGGAAGAAGACAAAGAGGAGACATATGGATGCAGTCAGAGGATATGGAGGTGGTTGGAGTGAGGACACTGAGGACAGAGTGAGGACACTGAGGACAGAGTGAGGACACAGAGGACAGAGTGAGGACACTGAGGACAGAGTGAGGACACTGAGGACAGAGTGAGGACACAGAGGACAGAGTGAGGACACAGAGGACAGAGTGAGGACACTGAGGACAGAGTGAGGACACTGAGGACAGAGTAGGGAGGAGGACCTGCTTGCGTTAGTTAATTGTTAACATATTTGTGAAGCTGCCTTTTACAGTCTGCTTCCTCAGTCACTAAAATAAATTCTGTAATATTCTTCTTTAAATTTATCATTAACTTGTAACTAAAGATAAATCATAAGTAAAGTTTAAACACATCTGAAGAAAAGCAACAAATTAGCTTGTGGGGAAGCAGAAAAAGACAGAACATTCCTGTTTTTAATCATCTGCATGACGTAAACCCAAATCAACCCAGAGCCGTAAAAAACTCATTTCCTTTGATTCCTGAATAAAACAAACCGGACAGAGCAGACTTCCTGTTCGTTCACCTGTCGGGGTGGGAGGGGTTAAACAGAGTTCTACCTGCGTGTGAGGGGATTTCCAGCAGGTTATGAATGGCAGCATGAGAAAGTCCAACAAACTTCCACCAATTTATGTTATAACGTCTAGATTCAGCCGTCATCTTTGCAGATTTAATGTCCTGCGGTTATTTATTGAAGCTGCTTGAAGAATCGCTGAAGATTTTTTAAAATATAAGGAAGTTCTTGTATTGAAACCTGTTGTAATACAGAAACATCAACCCACAACAAAAAGCGTTCGCTTTCATATTCAAACATTTATTATTTAGATAAAATCAAGATGAAACCGTGATTCTGACTCTGACACAGTTACAGACCGAGTCAGAGTCAGATCAGAATAAAGATAAGAACCTCCTCCACGCCACGAGGAGGTGTCAGAGCTCCTAAAGTGACAATCAGCACACAGAATCCAGATTGAATCTTGTTTGAACACAAACCTGAGCGAGCTTCAAACCAGATCAGATCAGACTGAAACAAGTGTTTCAAACCAGATGAATAAATCCCTTTGTTTTATCTTTAAAACGGAGGTTTTAATTTAAACTAAGGCTTCTGACCCTGCCTCCCTCCAAAGGGGTAAATCAGGTGATCTGCTCAGTGCCCACAAAAGTTTCAAACTGTTTCAGTCGTCACCACAAGCTAAAGAGTTCAAATATCTGAGTGTTTTTGTCATGGAATGAACTGTTAGGCATGGTCCGAGGCACAGGCAAGGCAGGCTCGGGTGAAAAAAAGGCTTTATTAAACAAAAAGTTGCTGACGTGGCAGCTCAAAACAGAAAACACCGGTGGAGGCAGCTCAGAAGCAAAAAACATGAAAATAAAGCACGGATAGGCAAAACTCTGGAGCAATGCAACAAGTGGGAAAGAAGCCCGGGAGACAAACCTCTGACAGACACAGGGAGAACTCTGACAAACTGATAATAATCTGATGACCACGAGGGAGTGACAGGACACTGAATGTAAAGGGAACTAATCGTGGGGAAACAAGAAACACCTGCGGGAAACACGAGGAACAGGTGGAGCAAAAACAAGGAGGAACACAGAATGGCGGGAGACACCGGGAACCTACAGAGCGACACGAGAGGAATACACAGAATATAAACCAAAACACAATCCACGAGAGACAGATCAGGACAGTTCTGGTGGGACGGAGCAGCAGACGGAGCGGAGCGTCTGCAGGAATGAGGACGTTGCTCGGGTCTGCTGTGGTGAAGAAGTTGAGCTGAAACTTAAAGCTCTTGGTGTCATGAGGTTTGGATCATGGCTGAAAGAACCAGATCACGGACTGAAGTGGCTGAAAAGAGCTTTCTTGGACGGGTAGTCGAGAAGCCCACAAACACTCAGGACTGTTTTAAACTTTGTTTTCTTATTCCTACAAGTCAAAAACCCACCATGAAAGTCATTAACAACCAATCAGCCTGATGAGATACAGCTGTAGAGACCTTCTAGCTTCTAATTTACATTTACACCATCCATCCATCTTTAGAACAGATATTATTTTGCACTTTTAGCTGCAGGAGATTCAACAGAACTGATTGGCCATCATGACTCAGCACCATAACGTGAGCCTGCTCAGAAAACTTTCACTCCTATCAGGAAAGCGTGTTAATTTTAGAACGTCCCTGCAGACCACCTTCAGACCACTTTGACCCAGATGTGTCGACGGCAGGCTGTAAGAGGGCCAGGTGACCAGACCAAACAAACCTGATCTTTATTTGGGTCATGATTCACTTTGTCAGTTTCTGAAAACAGCTTTGTGGAAAACAAACTTCAAAACGGTTTCCCAGCAAACAAAACCTTTTTTTTTTTACAAAACTGTAACCTACTTTCCTCTCTGCATCTACAACCGGCCAAACAAAAGCCACGTCACAAATAATTAACTTTTTATTACGACAGATTGCAACAAGTCACATACGGAAAAAATTCAATAAAAACATTGTTTTTCCATCTAAGTGTTGTAATGTTAAAATGACTCGAGGTTTCAGGTTTAAAACTAAGGCCTCGAGTCATTTTGACCAAAAGAAAGCAGGAGGATTTAAAATATAAAATAAAGTCAATAAAATGGACAAAAAGCCCAACTAGTGGTTAAACGTATCATAAATTCAATCCCTGGAGAAAAATCTCACTTACAGTTGTCCTGTTTATGTTTATATATTAAACTGCTTTACGGTAACAATTCAGACAAACAGAATAACAAAATAAAGCCG
The DNA here is from genome assembly GCA_034783495.1 of Millerichthys robustus. Lineage (NCBI taxonomy): Eukaryota > Metazoa > Chordata > Actinopteri > Cyprinodontiformes > Rivulidae > Millerichthys > Millerichthys robustus. Next base: position 13,359,881 of record JAVKLF010000053.1, on the reverse strand, counting down.
CTTAATAAACTAATAGAAACATTTTTACAGCTCCTTTATGGTGACTTAACCAGCAAATGTTTAAATCGTTTTTCTAAAGAAAAAATAGAAAGGATGTAGTTTGAAATAACTTAAAAACAAGTAAAGTCTTATATTAAAAACAAACATGAATATGAATCACTTTTTTAAAAACTCATATAGAAACATACAAACTAGAACAAACTCATTTCATATTTAAATTCTCTGCAGATGGACTAAAGCCACAAATCTCTCCTGTCTTTACTTCTTTCCATTACAAGCAAACTAAAATGCTAACGGGTCTTTAGTTTTATTTCTGTACCACTACCGTTCTTTAACTTGGACTCAGTTCTGCACCACCATGAACTGGTTGAACCCTAAATGTGGTTTACTTCAGGGCTAGACCTACACAGAACCTGGTGCTCTTTGCTGTTCATGTTATTTAAATCAAACCAGCAACAGGGAAGGAAATTAGCACCCGCCACTGGCCAAATGTGGGTGAGAATATGAAGTGTACATTTGGACACACAAGCTGGTAGGTGGGTAATCTGAACAATTTGTGCTGCTGACCTGCACTGAGCAGCAACACGCCTGAGTTGCTCTAAATGCCATCAGGAGAAGAAGAAAATAAGAACAGAAACTTTAGCAACTGTAGGGATCTGTGTCTTGGTGTCCTTCTGTTTGTCTGTGTGCAGCTCCCCCCTCCTTGTTGTCTCTCACAGGTGTGTGTGATTCCCTCATCAGTGTCTCCCTTTTAAATGATTTGTCCTCCCTGTGGCTCAGACATCGTGTGTCCATGGATGTTAATCTGCTTTCATGTTCACCTTGTCACGTCATCTTCATCCAGTTACGTTTTGTTTGTAGGCAGAATTTTTGGCTGCCTCGTCAGCGCTTCCGTTCGTAATAAAGTACTACCTCGTACCTCTGAGCCTCCACGAGTGCCTGCTCGCTTTTGGGTTAAACCTCTAGCCGCCGATCGTGATAGCAATGTGGCGTTACATTTCTGGGGTTTAGCGAGCGGCAAAAAAATAAAAACATTTCTCAAGAGGAATCAAGGGAGGAGCCGAAACTTAGACAGTGTGACAAACAACTTGCTGATGAAAAGACATCAGTAGATTTATTCCAGTTGGTTTTGTGAGTTCCATCCAGTTTGTCGTTTCTATGTGCTGAATTTGTTTCTCAAAATGAAAATGAAACTTGGCGACACCTGCAGAGCGACTGCAGCGTCGTCGTGTCTGGCGTCACGTAACTTCCTTCCACCTCTTCTCCACTTGTTCCTCAGATTTTTCCAAACTACTTCTTCCATCGTGAAACCGCACCTGACGTCTAAATACAAATATTTGACTAAATTGTGTTGATATCAGATGGTTCAAACATATCCTACAATAGTGTTTTCCAACGGTTTTGGTAAAGGTTTGAGGTTCTGCAACAGACCAGCTATGAAGAAACTAAAGACGGAAGTTACCTGTGCTGAGGAGGAAGTGAACGAGCAGTGCTACCTGAACAGCTGTTATCTTTTACTGACTGGAGTTTTTCAATCTGACGCCTGAAAATCCTGACCCCAAATTCACCATCAACATTGTGACTTGGTCCATTTTTCACACACAATCGATGTAAAAAACATTCTGATCTGTTTTCCTCTTTTTAATAAATCAAATTTACGCACCTTTTCGAAAACGGAAGAAAAGAAAACCAAATGTACTTTCATCCAAAACCTAGTAAGACCAGGAAAACACTGAAAACAAACGTTCTTTTACCGCCCCTGGTTTCCTGCTGTGATCTTTGCATTTTAACGACGTGTGAATGTGTGCTTCAGTCTAGAGCACAGAAACAATTGCATCCAAAACGGTGAAAACATGAACGTTCGTTTGGTTGGTCCTACAAAATCAGCACAAATATCACTCTGCTATCCGCCATTGTTACTGTTGCTCACCTACTTTCTACATTACAGATTAACCTGCAGCACTTGAAACGATGCTGTTGTCATGTTTTCCAAGTGGTGAAGCACCACAGAACCATCACTGCAGCTCTGAAGGTTAAAACTTATCAGTTTTATGTTTGAACGTCTTCAGAACACAAGAAAAGAAGTCAAGTTGACATAAATCTTTAAGGATTTACACGTCTTGGATAAGAACCTACACCTATGTTCCGCGGAAATACAAGTCTTTTAAAGGAAGACAGTCGATCGATTCCTTTCAGGTGCCATTCTGTAATTTTTTTTTCTCCAAAAACTGAAGCAATTTGTAGACTTTTAAGTCACCACATCAAACCTGAAGTCACTCAAACCACTTTGAAAACCTCAAAAACAAACCCATGAATTCATTCGCCATTTACCATCAGTCCACAGACCAGGAGCCAATCAGTGAGAAGCAAAATTTGATGCCCCGATACAGAAAATGGGTTGACCCAGATTATTTGCTAAACTCACCAAAATATAGCTAAGTTTTATTTTAAAATCTATTTCACTTTAGACAACTGAAACCAAATAAAACTCAACTCTGAAAAGTAGTAAAAACGTTTAAAAAATCCATCTGGTTTTGATTCAGATTGTTAACATTTTTGTTTTAAAGGTTAAAGGCCTTAAAGAAATGCATGTTGCCCGCTGCGTTTCAGGCCAATTTTAAACTAAAATCATCTTAGCTTTAAAATATTATACATAACTTTATGCAGGACCTCGTGTGATGCTGTGGGATCAGACAGAGTGTGTGTTAAAGATGACTCTCAGCTACTACCACAACAAATATTAATTCAATATCAGACAGGATGACTGACTAACAACCATTTTTGTTTTTGCTGATGTTGCAAAACCGGTTTGGCTCTAAAATTAATCAGCTGTAGATTATTCATTCTGAACGATTCATCAGAATCTGTCCAGCAGCTCATAAGATATTTCAATAGAAAATGATGAAGCTCAGGAAGCAGAACATTTTTAAAAACGAAGGTTTTTGGTGAAATCTTTGATTTTAACCACCCCGGAGGTGCTTTCCTTAGACTTCATCCTGTGCGGCTCGAACTTCCAGGAACAACAGAACATTTTTAATAAGAAACTTCTCAACTCCTTCTATGGTGCCAGCTCGCTGACGTTTTATTTATTTTTTTTCTGGCGTAATAATCTGGGTCAAGCGGCGTCTAAAAGTTGATGAGGTGGGAGAAAAACGCGCTGCAGTCACCGATTCCACAGCTGCATTGATCAAAACCACAACCTAGTTTTATCTCACCACACATCTCTTCGAACAAACCTGAAAACACACTGAGAAACTGACATCATGAGACGGCAGAAAATAAAGAGAAAAAACTAAGAAAGAGTAAAAAAATAAAAAATACCAAGGATACAGGGAATAAAGAGGTGAATAAGGAAGAGAAGTCCGATGACGTCAGCAGAAGGAAATAAAACAAATGTCTGACTCTGTGATATCTGGACTTTCTCTGTGAGGGGGAGGAGGGGGGAGGAAGAGGACGGTGTATAAATGAAGCAGAGAGGAATCAGTCAGCTACAGATCAACATGTCTCTCATCATCATCAGGATCGCTGCGCTCATTGGCCTCGTCGCCGCGGCGACCATCAACCAGGGACCCACCTGCCGGGAGGAGATCCCCTCAGAACTGATCGGAGAACTGTGGAACCGGACCAAAGTACTCAACAGCAGGCTGCCGGTAAGACCCATGGCCTTTTTTAAACCCTGATCTTCACCTAAACATCAATTATCTCTTTTAACTGGACACATGCTGCCATGAGTTTTATTGACTCATCTGTAAAATAAGTAACACAAAACGAGTCAGATCTTTTCCAGACAGACTTAAACATTTCAAAATGTAAAACTATCCAGCTGCCACTGAGGACTTGTTAACCAATTTTACTGTAAATTAATGATCAGTGGTTGTATTTTTATTCTAATTTAAATCAAAATGGTTCAAAAACTCATGGTCAAAGGTCTGCAAACCTTTTTGTCTCTGCTTTGTTAGTAATAAAGTTATGTGATGTTTATTAAAGTTATTTTTTCCCCAAACTAAACTAACCTGTACCTATCAAACAGATCAGACTGATCATTATTGATTATTTAACTTTACTGAGGTAAAACGCTGATTAAAACATAAAATAACTCCTGAATATTACCCGTTTATCTACTTGACTTTACTTTTTTAAGAACTGTACAAGACATTTATTTGCTAAAAAACAAAAATAAAATAAAGTCACTAAAATAAACAAAATATGTTAAAAATAATGTGCCTAAATGAAACAAATGAATGTTTTTATCTGCAGATAGAAGACAGATTCTCCCCCCGAGTGAGACTTCTGCCAAAGTTCTGCACCACATGTCCAACGGTCAGTAAAACAAAGTTTTTCTGTCTTTTCTTTGGCTTTTTTTTTGTTTGTTTGGTGGCAAAAATAAATCTCTGAGGCTTCGCCTCAGCCATGATGGTGCCCGCTCGGTTTACCTCAACCACAACCACCACCTCCTCCATCACCGGGCTGCAGAATGTGTGAGGTTTACAGGTGTTTCCTACACCTGAGCAGTCAGCCGTGCAGTTTGGAATCTACAGAGGAAGTGTTCTGCTCAGAGCTTCCTCGCTGGTGAATTAGTGATGTATTTGTAAAGCAGCTGGAGTTTCAGCTGTTTGAGTTGTCAGGATTGTTAGCTGAGATCTGTATCTGGTTTACTGCGTCTGAGATGAAAGAATATTGTTTTACATTAAAAAGCAGATGTTTGAAGAGCTTTCTGGACGTGTGTTCATGCAGTGATGCATAGTTTTAAGGGCAAAATTGGTTGTTTTAACAGTTCTCAATAGTTAGTACCTCGAGTATGGAGAAAAGGTCAGTCGTCTTTATCAAGACTAACAGTTAGCTAAACAAGGGCCTGTTATTTACAGGGTTTGTAAAAGAATCATTTAATTGTTCCTCACATACTCAACAGCGGCCGCTGACATTTCACCTGTCCACCTGTAGGTAGGTCAATAAAGCTAAGCTCGCCCATAAGAATAGCTTCTATCTTGTCTGCCTTTCGAAATGAACTACGGTGGCAGAAACAGGTGCCGAGGTCACTCAGCGTTATTTGTTCCAATCTGATTTCTTGATATAAGCAAATCAGTTCAAAGGTTTACTCAACTCCAGTCAGACTGCTATTTTCAGCAGCTTTACAGATATACTGATAGGTAACTCTAAAATGTGAGTACACACTTAACATAACCAAAACACTCAGTAGAATTCAATTAAAATTACATAGAAGCTCAAGTCTCATTATTCTGCAGCCAGAACTGAATTTGAATGATTCTGTCTCCCCTCAGAATGCAATTGGCTGGCTGGAGTTACAAGAAGTGACTGACGTCTACGAGAAAAGTGTGTTCAGCAGCAAGATAGTCCAGAAGCTTCTCCCTCACCATTACAACGAGCTGCTGCACCGACTGCATCACACTCTGCGGCACTGCGTGAGTAAACACATGGCTGTAAACACACGGCTGTAAACAACACGTCTGTAAACATGTGTGTAAACAACATGACTGTAAACACACGGCTGTAAACAACATGACTGTAAATACACGGCTGTAAGCAATATGTGTGTAAACAACATGGCTGTAAGCACATGGCTGTAAACAACATGACTGTAAACAACATGTCTGAAAACGTGTGTAAACAACATGACTGTAAACACACGGCTGTAAACAACATGACTGTAAATACACGGCTGTAAACAACATGACTATAAACATGTGTGTAAACAACACGTCTGTAAACATGTGTGTAAACAACATGACTGTAAACACACAGCTGTAAACAACATGACTGTAAACACACAACTGTAAAAATTTATGTAAACAGAGGACTGTAAAGATAGGACTGTATAAACATCTGTAAACAGAGGACTGTAAAGATAGGACTGTATAAACATCTGTAAACAGATGGCTGTAAAGATAGGACTGTATAAATGTCTGTAAACAGAGGACTGTAAAGATAGGACTGTATAAACATCTGTAAACAAATGGCTGTAAAGATAGGACTGTATAAATGTCTGTAAACAGAGGACTGTAAAGATAGGACTGTATAAACATCTGTAAACAGATGACTGTAAAGATAGGACCGTATAAATGTCTGTAAACAGATGATTGTAAAGATAGGA